>JAXDDW010000094.1:1957500-1960421 GCA_034670385.1 Hoplostethus mediterraneus
CCCGCCCCTTTTCAGCTCCGATTTGGACCTCTGGCAAGTGATCTTATTTTCTGATGGAGCAGTGTTTTGTGGCTCCGGCTGTCCCTTCACTCCCCCCCTCTCACCCCCCCCCCCCCCCCCCCGATAAAAAAAGAGCATCGGTGCGAGGCCGCTATCTACGGTTTCACAGGGCCATCCTTTAAAAGGCGCGGAGCAAAAGGCTCGCCGTTATCTGCCGATGTTATTCAATTGTTACAGGACAATCCAGGCCATTAGCCAGCTGTGTTAAATAATGCATCCGCTTTTAAAGGAGCCTTATCTCTGCTATGCGTGTGTGTTTTTAACGTTATTAGTATAGGAGTGTAATGAAAGCAGCCCCGCACCCGCCTCCGTCTGATGGGTGCTGATATACCGCCAAGGTCTCTCCGCGACCCCCACATCCCCAACACACACACACACACACACACACACAACAACAAGGCGTAAACAAACGGTGACCTTTTTAATGAAGCGCCCGGTTTTATCTGGTTTTATTGGAAAAAAAAAAAAAAAAGGTTGACAGGAGGAAACGCTTCCAGATAAAAACAAACACAAAAAAAAAAAAAACGATTTAAATGCGCTAGTCGGGAAGAAAAAGGCGATCGATCGTGACGCGTACGCCACAGGAGGAAGGAAGGCGCCCTAGTGGGACGCGTTGCTATGGGACGAGGAGAAGAGGAAGAACTGAGGATGGGTAACCTGAAGAGGAGAGAAACCAAGCGTGGGGGGGAGGGGGTGAGAGAGAGAGAGAGGGAGGAAGGGAGGGAGGGAGGGCGATAACCGCAATGTCTTCAGTCACAGATTTACACAGGCCATTGCACTCCCATCCTCCCCGGCTCTTATCGGACCCCGTTACTGAGCCGGGGGGGGGAGTGGGGGGGGCAGCAAACGCCATTAAAAAAATTCCGCTTAGATTTCACAAAAAAATCAAATCGCGCGAAAGGTAAAAGGTAATGACGCGGCGTTGGGACGGACTCCCCGTCGCCGATACGAGCTCTCGGCGGGCCGGGGGGAAATACGTCTCCGTCACAACCCCGCTATCTTTATTGTACTTCTACACAGACTTAACTATGCTGCCAACGCAGGGGAAAGCTTCATAATCGCTGCTGCCCTTGATGTTGAAGGGATGATTTTTGCGGCTATTGCTTTGCAGCGGTTTCTCTCTCTCTCTCTCTCTCGACCCTCTCTCTCTCTCCTCTCTCTCCTCTCTCTCCTCTCTCTCTTGTTCTATCTATCTCTACACATCCCGTCCCTTTCTCATTTTGTCTCCCGTTTTCTGCATCTCATTTCTCTCTCTCTCTCTCTCTCTCTGTCCCTCCCTCTCTCTCTCTCTCTTTCTCTGCAGGCTGTCCTGTCAGGCAAGGTCAGCGGGGTCGGGCTCAGGTTTTTTTTTTTTTTTTTTGTCCCAGAATCCCCCTCTTCCCGCCACGCTGTTCTGCTGGGAGCTACGGGGAAAAAAGCCAAGCGAGAAACACATTTCAAGGATGTCAGCACTCCTGCTTGGGTTGAGCTCACACTGCTCTCACACACACACACACACACACACACACACACATACTGTATGCGCGCGCACACACACACACACACACACACACACACACACAAATTCAGTCGTCATCCTGATTTATGACCCAGACACTAAAATTAAAACGACGGTGTAGAAATGCAGAGCTGGGACGAGGGCCTATTTCTCCCGGAGGTTACCGCAGGCCAGGCGGAGGACAAGGCTGCGGTTGTGAGACTGACGGTACAGTGAGGAGTCAGACATCTCACTGTGGGAGGAGCTTTGGAGTAGCTCGGCGGTGAGACGCACACTGATTAACACACACACACACACACGTGCACGCACTTAAAAGTCATTTGAAGATTAGTTCAAAGAGGAGTGGCTAGACGTGACAAGACAGTGGTGACCTGTCCGTGGGTGTTTCCCTGCTTTCCACCCAGTGCATGCTGGGATAGGCTCCAGCCCCCCCCAGTGACCCTGAGAGGGAATAAGCGGAAGATGAAGATGAATAAATGAATGATTGAAAAGTTCAAAGCGATAGAGAGAAAGATGGTTTCTGTCAGGTGCTCTTTGGTTTGGGGCGGTCGCTACACACACACACACACACACACACACACACACAGTGTAGTGTAACTGTTAAAGGTGCTACTTTTTTATTTCATTTTTAATCACCTCATTCATTCTGAGGCATTCGTATGATTTCTACATGCTGAGAAGACTGGCAGCCTCTACACTGCCTCTTACATTGTGTGGAATAGGGTCGAATGTGGCGGGAAATCTGCTAGATTGCTTTACGGCACAAAACAGGAAGTGTTTTTACTTTGCAAGTAATACACAACTTTATTGGAGTTCAGTTATTCTAACTGTATAGTGTCAAATTCATGTTAGCAGGATGGATATCGGGGGGAGCAGCAACATCCTCTTTGCAGCAGGAAGTCACAGGATTTACGGGAAATGTGGCCTTAATTTGAGAAAGACAAAATGCTATGTATGCTAATCTATGCTAATGCATGTAGCACCTTTAAAAACATAACAAACAAACAATGTGATTGGGCGTGGCTGAGGCCTGCATCACTGAACATTCATAGTGGAGATGTCAGCAACAGCAATTCGTCACACAAACTTTTGCTGCTCGGAAAGATCTAGCGCCACTTAACTTAATGTCACCCCCCCCACCCCAACCCCCACCCACCCACCCCCACCCCATTCATCCAGAACCAGAAATAACAACCCAAAGCCCATCGCTGTCCTCGATGTAGCTTCCTGGCAGCGACTCTCTGGCTGGCCTTTCCCTGCAGCCGGCATCGGCGCCGCGTGCCAAAGCAAAACCACAGCGTGCCACGCGGATCTCGGCTCGCCCCTCTCCTCTGCGGCTAGTTAGCCCGCTAGCGCTTTCGGG
>JAXDDW010000095.1:0-140000 GCA_034670385.1 Hoplostethus mediterraneus
CTAACACAAGCTATATCAAATAAGGGTTCAGTAAGAGTGTAACCAGTACACTATCCCAATGTTATCACAAGTTTAGTCTTGTTAGTATTATAGAGTTGAGGTTATAGTTGGAATATATGAGGTGAGTTAACTGACCTGTCCAAGGAGAACCAGAAATTCACAGCCTTTGGCAAGGCTGCTTGTCCCGCCTCTGTATTGCAGGGCTCCATTAAGAGGACCACCTCATCCCTCTGTGTAGGGGTGGTGTACCTTTCTTGCTTGGCCTCAGCAATAGCTGTCCCCATCGTAGTTGGAGTCTTGTCAGAGGTGTTTCTTAGGGTGGAGCTTAAATGACAAAAAAATACAATTTTCTGATTTTCCTGGATCTTACACCCTGGAAATGTTTCACTTCTGCTAAAAACACTAGCAAAAAGGTTTTAGCCTGAAATCTCAATATTTAGAGGTAGCTCAATCAAGTCAAGGATTTCAAATAGTAGCAAATTTTATTACGCATAAGAGCAAAAACGTGCAGGTGCATACAGACATCTTACTGAATATTGTGTGTAATTATTTCCATCTAATTTACTTCTTAGCTTTTAAAAACAACTACAGTTACATATAACATGATATATTTGTCAATAATTAGTCAAATCAGATTAATTGGTATTGTTAAGGTGCACCGACCAGAGTCTCTTTGCAGCTGTCTGGGATATCCTTGCGGTGCTTCTCAACAATTTGTAACAGGTATTGCAGTTGTGACTCATCCTTTGTTATGAGACCACAGTACTCAGTACTCAGTACACAGTATGAGAGCAACACCACGTTCTGCGTGATCATTTACGACTTTCATGGCATGAACTACGCCTGAGCTGTATAACGTTGTCTCAGCTCACATCCACGAGCTCTTAGCTACAGATATTACAGCCCTCAGCTTCACCACAGATATATGGTGCTCGGACGTAGATATAGCCTACTACGTTACATTCTTTCAGCAGTCAGTTAAAGGGCTAATAGGCTATTGGGTGTGTGTGTGTGTGGGGGGGGGGGGGGGGGGTTGTCAAAGATAGCCAGATAAAATATTTTATTTTACTAATTTATTATTTTAAGTTATAGGCTATTGTGCTGTGTTATGCAATGTTGGAAAAAATGGAAAAATAAATGAAAATTGCAAAAAATATTCGGTATTCGGTATTATTCGGCCTTCGGCCGAAGTGTTCCATTATGCTTCGGCTTCGGCTTCGGCCAAGAATTTTCACTTCGGTGCATCCCTAGTGGTAATTGTAAAAATTACATAATATTGTGAATCTGTGATATTTACCAGATATTATTCTTTGTGTATTCAGTGGCAGTGCCTTCTAATTAATATGAAATGCAATGCTGAATTCCCTCGCAGTAAGTTCCTCTTCTCCAGGAGAAGGATCAGTTGGTCATGCAGCACTACATCACTGCATCAGAGCTGCTCTGTGATCACTTTGCTGGCCAATTTTATTCAAGAAATTGAAATGTTTACAAGTTTCTGTAACAGAATTAGGGGGTAAGAAGGACATTTTTAGCAACTTAGAAAATAAGCTCCACCCTAGTGTTTCTATGTGAGGTGTACCTCTGAGGAAACACCTCAGAGGTAGCTGGAGGGCTAG
The DNA here is from genome assembly GCA_034670385.1 of Hoplostethus mediterraneus. Lineage (NCBI taxonomy): Eukaryota > Metazoa > Chordata > Actinopteri > Trachichthyiformes > Trachichthyidae > Hoplostethus > Hoplostethus mediterraneus. The sequence continues at coordinate 1,617 of JAXDDW010000095.1, forward strand.
CTACCTCTGGTTTCTCCGCAGGACTGGCCTCCTGGATGGGACTGGAGATCCTGGCAGGGTTGTCCTGGTCCGTCTCCATCCCAGCCTTTGCAGGGCTGCCAGTTGTAAGGAGAAACAGATTGTCATTCTATTGCTCATATATACATAAAACCAAAAGATTAATATAAACTAAATGGCCCGTATTTGTATCAAAGAACTGTACTAGTGATCATACCTCATATGTCCAGTGGAGGTAACAGAGAGACTCAAAGTAGTCATATATTCTTAACAGAGAACAGTGTTGTAGTTGAGACCACCTAAGGTGAGCCTGAATCAACACCGAGACCAGAACAACGTTCGCCCAATTCAAGAACATGACTGTAATGGTGTTGGCTTGCCATCGTAGTGCAAATATTGAGAAAATGTAGGCATTTTTTATTATATGGCAAATTTGTCACATCAGCGACGGACAGTGAAATTATGATCGAGTATGATGACCTGTATGCAAGAGTATTGATGATACTTCCGGTTTACGATTAATCAGACGGCAGAGCATGTCAACATCACGCATGTCTGAAGCTAACCATTTGCATCTAACGGCGAACATCACGTGGCATTGTCGTAAGTCGATTTAAGTTAAAGTACACATGTTTAAGTTCATATATTATTGGTGATTTTGCTGAAATGTGATGTTTAATTAGTTAATTACAAACGGTTAAGAATGTGTAATTCATACTGTTGGCTATGCAATTTATGTTTGTTATGGACAATCATTTTTTGTATTGTTTTATTTACAGTTTTCACCGCAAATGTCAATGAAGAAAAACTGTTCAGTAAAGATCAAACTTGCTGCAACTCCGCGTCTTCATTGGCTGTGGTTTAACTTGATGTTTAGTGCAGTAGACGCCTAGACACACACTGCATGAGAACATTACAGGGTACAAAGCCATGCCATTTGCCATCCAACTGCCCAACAACACCATGCTATTATCATGTCCCTATATATAAATCCATCCATCCATGCTCATCAATCTGCCATCCTTTTAATACGTTCTCTCAACGTATCCCAACCATCTGCAGCCCTCGACAATAAGCACTGGCCCGGTGGCCCGGCGGTGTTTTGAGCGGTCCGGGCCAGTCCGGGCCAGTAAACTTCAAAATTTTCCCTACCTTATCGATGCTCAAATAATGAAAATCTTCATGTCGAAATCGGTAAACTTTCTTTCAATCCGCCATTTTGATGGCCGCTCCGCTAACTTCGGAAAATCGATTTTTTACGGCACACTCCGACAGTGGGAACAACCGGGCAAACGCATTAAATGGTCGCTGACGGAGCGTGCATTCGGAAATCAAATGTACGCACACTTCGGACAGTGGGACAAACTGCTCGTTTACACTATACGTTGCTGGAGGAGTGTGGATTCGGAAATGGACCAAACTTGCGTAATAGGTGACCATCAGCATCCCGCCTCATTACACACTTGACCACCCTTTGTAACAATAGGATTGTTTATTTAGGTACTGTTGTACTTGGGACAGATTTGTATGTAACGCAAGGCGCGCAGAGTTCAGAGACGTTAGTGCTATAGTGACTTTACTATAATAAAGTACAAGTAAGCAAGACTGCTTTAATCGTCCATTATGTATAGTCAGGACACAGTTAGAACATAATGAAACATGGTGGCAGCGGAATACAAGTCGAAAATAGTCAAAACTGTAGCTAGCGAGAAAGAAAGTGAATATTTAGCTAGCTAGTTAGCTAACTTAGTAGCAGGCTAACGTGAGCCTGAGAAAAGACAGCTAACGTTAGCTAACTGCGATGGAAGGGCTAAAACCCCCTGGAACTCTGGTTTTGGACTCCAACAACTTGGCGAAGTCATGGAAAAGTTGGAAGGAGGAGTTCACATTGTACATAGACCTTACCATGCCAGAAGCCGAAGAGACCACGAAAGTCAAGCTGTTCAACTATCTCATCGGAGAGAAGGGCAGAGAACTATACACAACTCTGGCGAGTGACAACCGCTTGGCGAAGACAACAGTGAGTGCAATGATCAATCGGTTTGACAACTACTGCAATCCAAGGGTAAATGAAACGGTGGAAAGATATGGATTCTTTACGAGGAACCAAGGATTGGATGAAAACGTGGACAGCTATGTAACGGACTTGAGAATGCTTGCTAGTAGTTGCAACTTTGGGGACATTAGAGATTCACTGATGAGAGATCGAATTGTGTGTGGCACAAATAGCTCAGCATTAAGGGAGAGATTACTCAGGGAGGAGAAGCTGACTCTGGATAACTGCCTGCACATATGTAGAGCTACGGAGCTTTCAAAGGAAAACAGCAGGACACTCCAAGGACAGACAGTGGAGGAGGTACATGCACTGAAACAGGCAGAAGAGAGACAAAAAGACAGCGAGATTGACTGCAAGTTTTGTGGTAGAACACATGAGAGGAACAAGAAAAAATGCCCAGCTTTTGGAAAAATGTGTGGGAAAGAAAATCACTTTGCATCTAAGTGCAAATCTAAACAAGAGAGCAGCTGGAAAACTAAGAAAGTGCATGCAGAGCAGCACAGTGACTCTTATGAGGAAGTCAGCTGCATAACAGAAGTAAATAGAAAGGATGAAAATGTAAACCAGGTGAAAGACAGCCACAGTCAGGGCCAGCAGCTCTTTGCAGGAATGATGATAGGAAAAACGTTAGTTAACTTCCAGATAGACTGTGGGGCCACCTGTAATATCATCCCCATACATCTACTAAACCCAGACACACTGCTAGAGCACACTGAGAAAGTGCTAGTGATGTATAATAAGACTAGGTAGTCTCCCCTGGGTACATGTAAGGTTAAGGTCAGAAATCCCAGAAACAACAAGCTGTACAGACTAGAGTTTCAAGTGGTGGACCAGAGTAGCAGAATCCCTTTACTGGGCAGAAAAGCCAGCGAGGCAATGAAGTTGATAAAAGTACAGTACGAGAACATCCTGGCTATAGATAGCATAGTGAAGAAAGGAGAGCCAGGCCCAGTGACAAAGGGAGAAAGTGACGAACACATGACCATGGACAAAATAAATGCAGAGTTTAAAGATGTGTTCACCGGAGATGGCTGCATGGAGGGTGAATATAGAATACAGATAGATGACAGAGTGCCGCCAGTGAAACTGCCCAAGCGCAGAGTGCCGATAGCTATGATGACACCTCTACAAGAAGAACTCAAAGATCTGGAGAGAAGAGGGATAATCACACCAGTTGAACGGAGCACCGACTGGATCAGTAGCATGGTCTCGGTGAGAAAACCAAATGGGAAGCTGAGGATCTGCATAGACCCAAAACCTCTGAATCGGGCACTGAAGAGAAGTCACTATCCACTCCCCACTATAGATGACATTCTGCCGGAGATGTCCAAAGCAAAAGTATTCACAGTCTGCGACGTGAAGCAAGGCTTCTGGCACGTCAAGCTAGAAGAAGAGTCAAGCTACCTCACCACATTCGCCACCCCATTTGGCCGCTTCCGTTGGCTAAGGATGCCGATGGGAATAAGCCCAGCACCGGAAGTGTTTCAAAGAAAGCTCATGCAGGCCCTGGAGGGCCTACCGGGAGTCCACATCATAGCAGATGATGTGTTAATCACGGGGGAAGGAGCGACGCAAGAGAAAGCAGATAGGGACCACGACGAGAAACTCAGACGCTTTCTAATCAGGTGCAGAGAGCGCAACATCAAGCTGAATGTGGACAAGTTCAAGCTGCGACAAAAAGAGGTACCCTACATAGGTCATCTGCTCACGGCTGAGGGACTGAGGATTGACCCGGAGAAAGTACGTGCAATCAGAGAGATGCCGAGGCCAACAGACGCAAAAGGCGTACAGAGACTGGTTGGAATGGTCAACTACCTGTCTAAGTTTTATGACCACCTGTCTGATGACTGTGAGATTTTGAGACAACTCACACGCAAGGAGAACATGTGGGAATGGACAGACGTCCAAGAGGAGGCGTTTCAAAGGCTTAAGGAGAAAATAGCCAAAGCACCAGTCCTACAGTACTACAGCGAGGAAGAGGAGTTGACGCTGCAGTGTGATGCATCAGACACGGGACTGGGGGCCGCCCTGATACAGAAAGGTAAACCTGTAGCCTTTGGAAGTAGGGCTGTTATGATCAGCTTGTCCTGCCTGTTGGTATCCTTGGCCCTGGTGTTAGCGTCACCACCCCAAACCCTAACCCTTTGTCGTACAAGTCATGTTTGGCAGCAAACCATATCCACGTACAAGATAAAAAAGTTGCACAAGTTTATTATGTTATTAATATACTGTTAAGGTAATTAAGGTATCACAATAGGGAGTTGATGTGCGATTTATATGCAACTGTAATATGTAACGACATACATTTTCACAATTAAAGGAATCAAATCTGCAAATGAAATGTAGAATGTAAAAAATACACATCTTTTATTTTAATATAATACAAATCAAATGGCGTTGACAAAATGTTTCCCTCATAATTTCCATTATCAAATAGTCTCTTTTTTCAGTTATATTAAACAAAAACAAAAAAAAGAGTTTGAAGATTGCTGTACCAGCAAGTGCGTGGAAGTAGCAAAGAGAGCTTGTATGCTGAATGTTGTCCTATAGATCAGTGCCTAGTAAGGAAAAACAGCACCAATGTGTCCATTAGAGGGTAGCATTGCATAAGTTTGGTGGCGTTGAAAGGACACTGGCATGCAGGACTGAACTATATAGTAAAGCGTATAACCATAGCTGTAACTATGAGGCCAATCAGAGGCATAGAAATGGATCCAGGTCTTTTTTTAAATTTATTTATAGTACAAAACAAAACCAGTACAAAAGCCCAAAAAGATCAAGAACTGGGCCTTTAAAGGTATTGTCTTAGTGGTCTGCAGTGCTGGGGACCTCAGCTGCTCCAGCACACACCTCAGCAACTGATGGGCATCCTGATACACATACAAGGATCTAAGGACGTCCCATCTCTGGCCTCTGTCGTTGAAGTAGCAGGACTCTCCAACGTCCACAAATCCTCTGGAGAGAGCAAAGGAAAACAGGGAAAGAAATTCTTCATTTTGAGCTGCAACTCAAACTGGTGTGTAGCAATCAGTGTTGGGACTAACGCGTTAGTCCCAACACTGATTGATACAACAAAGTAACGCGTTACAGTAACGCCATTACTTTTGGCAGTAACTAGTACTCTAACGCATTACTTTTTAAATTCAGTAACTCAATTACCGTTACTAAATGGTTCGTTACTGCGTTATTTTTATGTAGATTGGTAGCGAGCTGCAGTGCAGTCCTGACTCCTGTGTCACATGCGGAGACACGTTGTGGGCGTGTTTGTGTTTACTGTTTACTCTAGTCTAGACTGTCATGGCGGCGCCCACTAAGTCGAGTTTTTTCACATGGAGATATTCTCACTATTTCTCTTTTGTCGAGCACAAAGAAAAGAACGTTGTAGTTAAATGTAAATTGTGTCTTGGCTCACAGATCCTATCTACTGCCCAAAACAGCAATTCAAATCTGTTGAAGCACCTGGAGAAACAACATGCTTCAACGAAGCTAGTAGCTAAAGAGTGTAAAGACCCGGACTCATCCGACTCATCCGAAGCCACTCCACCCAAGCAACAGCGGCTGGATTTTAACCGAGGGACTGCTAGCCAGGGAAAACTTGATCAAGCAATTGCACGGTATGTTGTAGAAAACATGCAGCCTATTTCTACAGTGGAGTCACCCGCTTTCAGGCATTAATGGGAGCAATTGAAATAATGTTGTTTTTGTTGTTTTTGAAGTAACTAAAAAGTTACTTTTCACAGTAACGCATTACTTTTTGGTGTAAGTAATCAGTAAAGTAACTGAGTTACTTTTGAAATGAAGTAACTAGTAATGGTAACTAGTTACTATTTTTCAGTAACTAGCACAACACTGGTATCAATGCAGTAGAGAAGCTGTGTGTCTGCTGTGTTTTTTGTCGCGTGAGATACTAATGTGGAGCTGCTTGCTGCGACGGTCTCCCACTCGTAACCCCTCCGGAGAGCTATCTTCGGCCCTACGAGGTTTCCTGAGAGCGGTGTACAGTGAGGCCACTCATCTGCTACCCCACCAGAGGAAGGGAGAGGCGGCAAGTACTGGGGCTGACCATGCGCTAGTAGGCTCTGGAGGACACAACACAAGAAGTCAGAGGAGATCATTTCCATCACTCTTGCTTTACTGCATGGGTTAATGTCTTTATACATGTTTGTATCTTTTGTATATATGTGCATGCACATGAACATTCATTCAGTGTGTATTCAGTGTGTGTATCCAGTGCTTACCCGAGGCAGACGAGCCGTTACTGTATAAGGCTCTGGGTGGCTGGGGTGGGGTGCCTGGTGAGGTGTCCCGGCACCTTGGCGCTGGCCCGGTCTTTGAAGGGCATAGTCAGTTCACCCCAAGTACGACGGCCACGAGCCTTACTGGCACTACAGAGATGAACACACACACACAGTCAATATACATGACGGACAAGAGGGTCTCCAGGCTCAGAGAGTAGTTTCCCAACCATGTAACTAACTAACTAACTAACTAACCAAGAATATCAAAATAAGTGTGATTCACTTCTTTAAGTTTAGTCTTGTTAGTATTATAGAGTTGAGGTTATAGTTGGAATATATGAGGTGAGTTAACTGACCTGTCCAAGGGGACCCAGAATCTCACAGCCTTTGGCAAGGCTGCTGGAGGACTGGCCTCCTGGATGGGACTGAAGATCCTGAAAAGGTTATCCTGGTCCATCTCCATCCCAGCCTTTGCAGGGCTGCCAGTTGTAAGGAGAAACAGATTGTCATTCTATTGCTCATATATACATAAATCCAAAAGATTAATATAAACTAAATGGCCCTTTTGTGTATCAAAGAACTGTACTAGTGATCATACCTCATATGTCCAGTGGAGGTAATAGAGAGACTCAAAGTAGTCATATATTCTTAACAGAGAACAGTGTTGTAGTTGAGACTACCTAAGGTGAGACTGAATCAACACCGAGACCAGAACAACGTTCGCCCAATTCAAGAACATGACTGTAATTGTGTTGGTTTACAAACATTGAAAAAGAATGTAGGCATTTACTTGGAATAGTTGGAATATATGAGGTGAGTTAACTGACCTGTCCAAGGAGAACCAGAATCTCACAGCCTTTGGCAAGGCTGCTTGTCCCACCTCTGTATCGCACCTCTGAGGAAACACCTCAGAGGTAGCTTGAGGGCTATTGAAAAAGAATGTAGGCATTTTAGTGAAATACAAGTGGACAAATGATAGAGTTTACTACATGACAGATGGAAATAAAAGAGAAAAACAACTGTGTCAAACAGTTCCTAGGTGTCAAACTTAGGAACAGAGGAAATAGACTTTAAAGGAATCTCATTACCTCAGTTGTGGGCTTCCCTCTTCTGCCTCATCTGCCACAACTGGTGCACAGTGCACCTTGGTTTTCTGTTGGGAGCAAAGAAATAACATGGTTAGATATAACAGAGACAGCAGCAACATACTGATACAAAAAAGCTGTATGGTACTAACATTCACATCTTTTGGACTCACATACAAAATCTACTAATTACTACTGTAACAATTTGGTCAACGTTTAGCACTCTCAACATTTAGCTGTGAAACGTACCTTGCACCAAGTGAAAGGCCACCTACGCCACCAACGAGGCTTCTTGGCCTTTAGCTTGTTCCCATTCTCAGGTGGAGCTGAATCTGGGATGGTGGGGGTGGCTGGAGGGTCTGGGACCCCATCGTCCTTCAAGATGTTGAAACTGGTGATAAAGAGAAACACAGTTGGTGATTTTATTGTGTTTTTAATTACTTTATCCTGGTGTAGATTTTCAGGGAACAGAATCATTTGAACTCAGATTTAATTTATAACAGCATTTTTGTCTTTCAAATTACGTGGCATAAAAGAAGGTGTGTTAGAAAGATTGTGTGTGTGTATGGGCGGGGGGTTATTAAGTTTGGTCAGAGATTATGGGGGTTTAATGGAATGACTAATCAATAATAAATCACTATCTAGTCCTGTGTGACTGGGTAAATAGAGCATTGCACCAACACTACCAGGATATGGTTTTTGATTCCCACTGGGGTTTTCCATATTGAAATTGTAGGCACTTTCTAAGGCACGTTGTGTAAAATGATCCACCCAATGGGATAAACTAGTAAATGAAAAGACCATAGAAAGTGAATAGTCATGAGGAATTTCCTTACCTCCTCTGTGGGCTGATGGGTACAGCTCCAACAGGGTGCACTCTGTTCTTCTGTATGGAAGAAAGAAAAATACACATGTAAATATGGCAGAGATAGAAGCTGCCTTCACAGCGGAGGTAGTAAAGATAGTAGCTACAGATACAAATCTGTACAATCCCAACATTGTCAATTTACATGTCACATTACCAGTCTAGAAACTACTGAAAATCTTACATACCTTACAACAACTGCAAGGCCAGCAAAACATCCTGGCAATGTGTATGGTGTAAATGTGATGTGATGTAATGTGTGGTGATGTGGTGTAAAAAGAATAAAGTTAACTTTCTAAAGTTATGAAGTTAACTTTGTAGTTTGTAGTTTGTAGTAGTGTCGTCTTCACTTGCAATCAACTGAGTGACAGTAGACCATGCCAGCTGCAGAATGTGACCCATTATGATGTCATATCAGGTCACACATTTCACCATGGTGACCATTTTCAGTTCATTACATATACAACATGATGTATATATATATATATATATATATATACATATATATATCATGTTGTTTTGTGCTATTTATTTACTTGCTTAATAAATATTACTGTTTTTACTATTCAGGTACAGATACAAACAATGCAATGGCAATGCTTGATAATTTAGAATAGCTGCCGTTTATATTCTTTATGCAATTTCTGATTTTTATAGGAAAATCAAATCAAATATATGTCATATACATTTCATGAGCTTTTATTACCTGTGCAGTTCGGGGGCCACAGCAATTCACACACATTTTGAAAGCCAAGATTACCTTTCAGTGGAAGCCCCAAAAGGGCCAGCACAGCGTCTTCTATCCGGTTTTGGTGGCAGTAAAAGTGAACACGTCTTTCTTCCTCCGTCTTCATTCTTGTGGATCCAGTGACATGTCAGCATATAAAAACACCTGCTCACCACTGATATGCCCAATATGACATCGGTACTAACATCAAAATCCAATACATATGGCAGTCACTGTGCATTGAGCTTCTTTTCAACATTACCTACTGACACTACTGAGAGTTAATAAAATCAAAATCACAAAGTAACGGTCTTGATTTGGAAAGGATTTATTTGTTTTCATTACCTAATTCCCCAGAGAGCAAGCCAGAGGTATAGACAAAACCATCTCCACTTCATGACAAGTGACTTAATTAGGCTGTCACTGAATGCAAAACATATGATGACCAACACAGGGACAGAAAAAAGTCCAAGATTTATCATGTCAAAAAGATTTTTTTAATACACGTGCCGAAAATAGTAAAGTGAAGCAAATGTTTGAAAAATGTTGATGAAAAATGTTTCAATTCATCGTCAGTGTCTAACAGGAAAATGGACACTCAGGTCATATATGTATGTGTGCATTGGCACAACCAAAGATGTGGTGTCCATTTTAGGACATCCTCCTCTTTCTCTATCCTGCACCTTTATCTCCATCCTCCCTCTCAATCCTCCATCACAAGTAGAAGAAACTATTTTTCTACTAATATTGTAGTGGACCGTCATTTGACTGGCTGTAATCTGTGGGTTGCACTGCAAAATTTACGTTAGCTGCCTTTGAACTGGCTGCAGCCACTGGCCTACTGTTGGCTGAATGTGCTTTGGGTGGTGGACCATTGGTGATACACATGGAAAACTGCTGAGCATGAAAAACCTACAGTGTTGCAGCTCTTGATACACCCAATCTGATGTGCGCCTACTACCACAACCTGTTCAAACACATGTAAGGTCATGGAAATGTTGTAATTGTTCATATTATATCATAGACAATGTTAACTCAACTTTACTCAGTACAAATGTTACAGTAATACATGTATTCCCCCTGTATTATCCAAAAACCATATTCCACCCCTGCCTTATAATTGTCAAGTCACTTACAAGAAACATGAGAACTATATGAGTTTTCTTTATTCAAGTTGCGAACCATACATGTAGACAATTCATTTTCATCTCCTCCACATTTATCAGTTACTTTTTGTTACGTCCACCCTTCCAGGACAAGGCTGTTTGCCTTAAATTATAAAAGGCAGTTTGAATGATTGAATGATGACTGACAAATGATAGATGTTGATACAGATGAAGCATACTGTAGCTTTTTTTTTCTTCCCCAGATCACCATAGTCTCAATGAAATCATCTCTGGAGCTATTAAACCACTTTGCTCGTTTTCTTGTTTTCAAATCACCAGCACTTTCATCGCATCTATTTTTTTTACTATCTATGTTTAGTTTCTTCCATTCCTGATACGTTTTAGCTTCACAGCTGTGCCGCCTCTGTGGCCTGAGGGTCGATGTTTTCTACTATCGACATGCTGCCCTGAAATGGAAACATCTCCAATCTACTATTCTCGCCTTTTTGGGAGTGGCCACTGTAACATTTTATGTTTAGTTTTTCGACAGAACAGTTGCAATGTTTTTTTTCCTATTAGCTGTATTTTGGGTCTCAAGTTTCGTTATCGCAGACGAGGACGCGAGGTTACCAAATAAATGTGAAGGTAGGAAAGTCTGTTCAATTCTGGGTTGTTAGTAACGTTAACCGGTATTGTTTGACACTACCGTCGCTTAGCCAACTTTAGCTAACGTTACACACTAATATATCCGTTATGTAGCACAGTAATGACTGTCAGGGTTTTTGTCGCCACATACAGCTTTCAAAATTTGAGCCAAGTAGCCCTTAAGTTCAGCAGTGACAGGATCTTTCTCAAGGGTGCCAATACTTGTGGAAGGACTAGACAAAATGATGAGAAATACTGTTCAGCTGTTTGCCAAAAAAAAAAGCGTACCAACGTGTACACTTTTTTTTCCAGGTTCACGCACTTTTCCTCCTTTTTCACTATTTGCTGTTCTCATGTCTGTGCTTCTGACATTACCTCCTCCTCGCCCTATGAAGAGTTTCCTCATGTCCAATCTGCAAAAGAAAGTAATGTTTTGGTGATTGAAGCTTGTGGCAAATTGATCAAAATTAATGAAAATCAGCATATTTTCTAAGTCATGTGCAGCCTTATGATTAAAACAGTTCACAAACACAAAACCAACATCACTGACTAGCATCTGAAAACTGAACCAAGCATTTGCCAGACAGCAATACTGGTGCGCATAGGGACTAAGCTCAGTCATACATTTATTGATTATCACCACCAACTGGGCCACACTTACTCCTGACATGATATGCAAAAATGTATTAACTTTCCATGATCGTTTCCACTAGGGAACAGCAAAATATTACCGAGGTTCATGTCCCAGTAAATGTAATGTTCATCTCTCTCTCTCTCTCTCTCTCTCTCTCTCTCTCTCGTCTGTATTCCTCCTGTGCACCAGTGTGTAAGTTCCTGTCAGTGGAGTTGCAGGCAGCGCTAGAGAAGACCGGCCGCTCTAAAGAGGTCTTGGAGCTGGGGGAAGTGCTGGATACTGGCAAGCGCAGACGCAAGATAAACTACAACACCTCGTAAGTTTCCTCTGTCTGGGTAACAGGACTGCTGTTAACTTCAGGCTGTTTAGCGGAGTACAATTGCACATTGGCCAACAGTAGAAAAAGGCTTAACCTAACCATTTCCAATTGATTAAGATTTCCTCATAACCACATCACCATCTAAACAGCAAAATCACGATTAGGTAGGCCTAATGTTCATACTATAACCCCTTTTGAGTGGTGATTGTTCGGGAGACCAAAAATCGAATGGACTTGTTAGTTTATCCTTCGGTTCTGGTTTCAGGGAAACCCGACTGGCCGAGGCGGTAGACAACATATGTGAGCGCATCCTGCAGTATAGTGTCCATGCAGAGAGGCCCGGCAGCCTCCGCTACGCCAAGGTAAAATGAAGATGTGCACTGCGATAAGCCTCGGAGTAAAACACCCATTTAGCACCGCTACAAAGTGAACGGGGATCAGAAGGATTGAAAAGTTGGCAGCCTCTCTGTGTGTGTTGCAGGGTGCCAGTCAGACCATGACCACTCTGAAGAACCTGGTCAACAAAGGAGTTAAGGTGGAGCTGGGCTTGCCGTTTGAGCTGTGGGACGAGCCCTCGGTAGAGGTGTCGGACATGAAGAAACAGGTGCGTGTGTGTGTTCACGTGCCTGCACTTGACAACATACACATGCATACGTTTGAGTTTTATTTCAAAAGTTTCAGTATATAGTCTAGATATCACATTTTTGAAAGCGTGTGTGCGTGCGTGTGTGTGTGTGTGTTCAGTGTGAGACGATGCTGGAGCAGTATGAGGACGTGGTGGAGGACTGGTACTTCCATCATCAGGACCAGAGGCTGGAGAGCTTCCTCTGTCAGAGCGAGGTCCTCAAGTCATCAGAGCAAGGTAGGAGACGCATGATGCAGACATTTGTATTCACAGTTTGCGCCAGCCAGTCTTTGCCAACTCATGCACCGTGACACTCAAGTAATAGGCTCAAGTATAGATCCTGTTGTTGCTCCTCTCTTTCCTCGCAGAATGTCTCCAGGAGGTGTGGAAAGGGGACATGGGGATCAAAGGAGGAGCCGAGGAGGCAACGAGTGAGAGTGCTGAAGAAGGAAAGACACATGATGCCGGGGAGCTATGAGGAAAACATTTTCACAACAGAAGACCTCTATTTTAGCTTTTGGCTGGGTTCATCAAGTGATATAAATAGTTGAAATGATCTATTGTGATCTATTGTGAGAGATTACATTAAGAACACCATTTTAACTTTTGGCTGGGTAGTTGGCAAACCTTTCAACACAATCCCTGGAGTCAAGTCATGGGAAAGACTTAGTATTACATTGAGAGCTATAAATGAAATGATGCTTTATAGAATTTAACTCTAACCTTGCCCCGGTAATGTTGTGTGTGAATGATGTCAGCCTTTTATAAACATTGCATCTTTTATCCACTCCTGACTTCATACAACTTTGAAGGTAAAAATGATTTACCTTTTCTTTTTCTTTTTTGTGAACGCTGTTACTTCTGTAAATGCCGACATTTTTATGGTACATATCAGTATTTTCTTCTGAAGTCGCAATCCTGAAATGCAATATGTACAGTTTTTCATCTTGAATAAATGCTTTTGTATAACACTGCTGCTTATTTTACCTTCTTCTGCATGTTTGACAGAAAAAATGCCTTTCAAGAGTTTTACAGTCATGGTGTTTTGTCATTAATCAAAGATGATTAGTCTCAGGTGTGTTCCACTAGCCAGAAACTCCATTGCTCATCTGGTGATTTGACACCTTTTGTCTTAAAAGCTGGCAGCCAAGTCAAGGAACCTTTGGCGAAAGGTAGAAGGTGCCAGAGGAGTAATATTTAATGCAACACCGTAATGGCTCACATTCCTGTACACTTTGCATTCCCTCTGTGTGTACTGTGTAGGCTAGTGATTATTGAATGCTACAGTTACCAAACCGAACCTCTGTTTATGTCTTTCTCTGACTTGGCTGCTCTTGAAGCTAGCTCATGGGACCAGGCAAACAAACCAAACTCTCATCCAACAAATGACGTTGAGGACCCTGTTGGAAGAACCACCGGTCCGGGAGAGCATAAAGTCAAGGCACTTGTGGTGAAATGCCAGGAGGATAGCGTTGAGGTTGTGGTGAAAGCTTATCCCTTTGGCCACAGAGTTCCTGTTGAGCCCACATACTGGAGGCTTGGGTCCATCGCTGATTCACAAGATCACTGCAAGGCCACGATATCAGGAGATGGGGAGTACACCATCAGAGCCCCACTGAGTGAGTGTGGAGCCAAACTAATGGTTGGTGAGCCTCTTGACAGTCAGTGTGTAATGTCTAACTGTAAAGCAAGCAAGGGTAGATATATCAGACAGAAGCAATGCTCAAGTAGATGAAAAAAAAATAGCTAAATGCTACCACCTAGTGTTTTATTTTGATAATGCCGTCTCCTCGACTAGGTTACAGAGAACGCTGTGGTGTACAACAACCTGCTCCTGTACACTCCACCACCTTCACCTGGTGGTGTCTTTCAAGCGGAGGGAGTTGCCATTCCAGTGCAGTGTGAATATGGAAGGTGCAATTGTGTGGGATTGATATGTAATGTTTTATATGCTGCTCTGTTGACTGCATCACTGTTTCAGCTGATGCAGCATATTGTTAGAATATACAGTAAAAGCCTTACATACTCTGGTAGTGACTTATCTATATGATTTTAGATGTTTTTTTCAGTTACACCAGTTTTATTTCATATGCCACAGGTACATGCTATTTCTACTTATCTTTTTGCGTAGTTGCAGTAACGGAGTGCTTCCTCGAGTGATTGCCAGGTTGAAGTCTCTTTCTTACCCTCCAGGAGGTACAGCGTGAGTAGCAGGGCCTTGAGGCCTACCTGGACTCCCCTGATCTCAATTCAGTCAACTCGTCTCGACTTGGACTTCCACCTCAGGCTCATGACAAGTGGGTTGGTTTCAGTTTTGGTATGATAGGGTCTCTCCAATCTAAAAAATATACCCTCCACCATCATTTGTGCCATTTTTGGGCTATCAATCATTTTGTAAGAGTCACTTTTTCCAGATGGTGGATGGATAAATGGCACAAATGATGGTAGTTCCTAAAGGGCCATTGGTAAGTTAATGAGGTAAAATTCCTTGTGCACCTTCTGTTGAAAAATGAAAGCAATTTTGATTTAAGTCACTGATTGACAAAATTATAATAAGAAATATTGAATCATGAATTTCAGGAATTGATGGTCTCCCAAACAAGTTGCTGTGTCTTATCTTTTCTCAGATGACTGGAGTGATGAGAGACCATCATCTGTTTACTTCCTGGGGGAAATGGTCCACATTGAGGCCTCACTAGATGCAGTCAACCATCTTCCTCTTTGTCTGTACGTACACAGCTGTGCAGCTACTCTAACCCCTGATGTGCATTCTTACCCCAGATACCCCTTCATAGACCACCAGGGGTGAGTACAGTACTTTTTTTTTTTTTTTTAATTAAAATTTCCAAATTATCGTCTGACTCTTCGCGCTTCTGGCAGGCTTTTTTGATGAAGGTGGCAGTGTAAACATAATCACTCCAATCAGTTTTGCAACAACCAGAAGACCTGGGTCCAAGTCCCCATGTCTGCAGGAAGCCACCCTGCTGAAGTGTCCTTGAGCAAGACATTTAGCAATTAGTAATATGGATACTTTTTTTGTTTGTTTGTTTTTTCACCTCGCAGATGTTTTACAGACTCCCAGTTGACCTGGCTCCAAGTCTCGTTTCCTGCCCCGTGTCCAGGACAAGATCCTCCGGCTTCAACTCGAACCTTTCCTCTTTCACCAGGATCACAGACACACCGTCAGCACCGATTCCAAAGTTTTCTTTGTCTTCAATATCTATCTATACAGTAGAGGTGTATTCTGTTGGTTAGTGAGCAGGATAGAGACCCACCCTTGAATTATCAACTAAACATGATATGTACTGTGGTGTGATTCAGTATTTGCTCACCATGTATCATATTATCTAGATCTATATAATGTGTTACCTGGAAGCGGTGCCCATTTCAAAGAGAGATCCTGTGAATAAGGCCTGTTCTTTTATCAATGGGAGGTCAGTTTCAATACAAAATGTATCTTTGACCACACACTCAAGTTTAGCTCAAAACCTATGTTTCATGTCATCCCTTAGCTCTCCTCTCTCTGCACTCCAATAAAGAGGAAAGGTTGTAAAAATGATCTTCAAAAACAACTATGACATATATATTTTTCCTCCATGTATCAGATGGAGGTCAGTGGATGGTGATGACGATGCCTGTGAGAGTTGTGGCAGGATGAAGACTATGATCACACCAGCAGTGCCAAGCCAGCTGCTTACCAGTCCAGCCACAAGAGAGCGCTGAGGAGTAAAACCAACTATATGAAAAATGGTATTGCATCTCATATATTGAATGCATTGATTACTGAATACCCTGTATGTACATTGATTATGACTCATGAGCCTGAGTTGGTCAACTGAGCATTGATCAGTTAAGTCAATTCAGGTTTTCTCTCCTTCTAGAGTTGCATAAGGAGTCCACCTTGGGCCCGTTTGTATTTCTCCCGTGGAAAACAACACTGGGACCTCAAGTAACTGATTGGAAAAACAATTGAGTCTAATAAAGATGGTGTTTGAGGGTTTATAGTTATTTAACTGACACTGTAATATTCACCTGTGAAATGTAAGATAGACTCTAAATACATTGTCATTTGCTCTGATTGGTTATTGACAGGCTGGTCCTATCCTTTGTTTTTATTATACATAATGATGGCACAGAAGTAAAATCTCCAGATTCACCAATCCATTTTTTTTCAGATATCTGTTTAAGAAATCCTTTTCCGTCTGTCACGTTAAGAACATTTTGCAAGGCTGTAGGTTGATGTGTCAAACTTGGTTTAACTCTTTGTAGCTGTAATTGTTTGAAAACATTACCAACATTGATTAAAATATCTTATACTACCTGAAGAATATGATACTCTATTTGGACACAACTCATGTGGGCGAAGCCAAAGAACCACAGTTTTTCTGGTTAAGTCATGTTAGACTGAAGTGCAGTAAAAAAGGCATGGGAGGAGGTAGCTAATATCATGAAGCCTAGCATTCTTGCCACTCACTGAAAAAAATCAGTCGAGCCAACTAAGTTATCAAGGTGAACTAGTTAGCTTAGCTTACATTCCAAATTCAAACTAGCCATACTACCCTATAGCTATCGAGGTAAGCTAGTTAGCTAGCCTGCTGACCTTCCAGGATCATGGATGTCACGTTCGGGAATGAATGGGGCCATTGAGGTTTATTTCTTCCTCCAGAGCAGCGCTGACTCCGAGAAATGTTTTGTATAACTAAAATTCCAACTAAAATTCTTTTCTGATGGACAAAGGCACTGTATTATACAAAAACCTCTTCAAATGATGTGATGGTAGGACCCATTGGCAGCGTTACAAAAGATAATATCTACCAGTGAGTATCCACTTTGAAAAACATCCTTGTTCAGTCAAATGAAGCCTTGAGATGGATAATCATCATCCTTGCATGATAGTCATCCCAAATATTTGGAGCTTGAATGTTTGAAATCATCCAGAAGTGTTATTTATAAAATGACATTTGTAACCTGAGACCATACCCTACATTTTCCTCCTATTATACAGGCTGACCATACAGTGTCGATATTCTGGTAGCACTTTTGTCCCTGTGGAAGCTTCCATCCTTAATCTTCCACCGGCACTTCCTTCCAGCTCAAGGACCGCTGACTGTTGAACTTCGATTGGCCAGAGGTAAGTAATCAAACAAAAAAACAAACAAAAAAAACGTAGTTGTCCAATCAAAGAACCCTAAAGCAGGAATTACTTTACACATCTGAGAAGCATGGGTCTTACTAGGCTGAAGAGGACTACCCGGTCATAAAGGTCCTCCGGAGGCCTGTATATGTTGAGGTACGCATCCTGAACAAGATGGATCCGACTCTGGTCCCTGACCCTACAGGAATGTTGGACAACCTCATCCCCCAACCCCAATCACCGGCCCCAACGGAGCCAATTGTCCAAGGGTATGTAGCCAAACATTCTTATTTAAACGGATCAAATGAAGGTTACTGTGCACATCACTGACTCAATGTAAGTTCGCTCAGGACAACTCGCGCATTCAGTTTAAACAATTTATATTTGATCAGATGACATGGGCTCCCTGTGCACGCAGAATGAGCTGCCAATCAGGTAATTGCATTAATCCTAACCCTAACCCCCCCCCAGATCTAAGCAGGTGACAGCTGGGGCGGTGGTGGACAAGCAAAGGCAGGAAGATTTTTATAGCATGCGCGCACAGCCATGGATTGTACAGCAGCAGATTGCATCGAGTGAGCAATGGACTGTGTGAATACCAGCGTAGATTAAATAGTCCACCCTGTTCGAGGAGATTGGTAGCGTGCAGTGAACTTCTTGCCGGGCGGACCAATGGAGTGCAGCCTGCTCGGGTTTCCTGACTGATCTTGTGCACCTCATTAGTTTCATCTGGTATTTTGTGGATGAAGTTCACAGCCAAAAAATGTGACTCTTTGAATTGCTTACTGACGTGTCCACTGGTATTAAATGATGTATGCACATTGGATGGAGTTCAATTCCAAAATGTCACCTTATACCTCTATCTCAAGTTTGTCAGTCAGTATCTCTAAAAGAGAGGATCCCGTCTGTGAAACTCATCATTTTGACAACCCAAGTACCTACTATAAATGAAAAAGTAACATTTGTTTTCATTTTTGAGCTCTGTTTGTAGGTTAAAATGATGGTTATCGCATTGAGGTACAAAACATAAAACATAAGAAAGTTGAGCATGATGTCACATGTTATCTATAAAGAATTGGTTGCTCATAGCTCTCGTGGCATATAGGACTATCTTTAGGTATGTTGTGTTCATTCCCTCATTCCTGTACCAGAATGAAAAATGCCTGACCAGTTATATACCCCTCGGAAGGACCTCTGGCCCTCCGAACTCCAACCACTACAAATGCTTCGTCTTCTACATGTTCACCTTTGTGGTCAAAGTATCATTACGGCATGAGAAGGAGAAGGTAAAACACTTTGGACATTCACTATGATCTTTATATCTTTTGACGACTGACCCCCTGGATGTGCCCAGGTGAACTTGCAGGTCTGCAGGTCTTCATTCACTGTAGCGCAACAATCTGCTTCCCATCGCCATCCAGCATCTGTCAACACTCATGCCAGAGACAATGTGAGTGAAGCTTGAAAAACTCTGCATTTATATTCATAACATCAAAATATTTTCCTCTTTTTGCCAACAATGTTGTGCAGCCAAAGTGTACAGTCAAGGTCCAATTTTACGTAGCATTTCTATGATGCAAATCAGACATTGTTTTTAAAAATCACCTGACATCATCTCATCATGATGATCAGCAAGGACATATTTGATTACGTAGTGTAGAACTTTTCTCCAAGACACACTTGCTCCATTTCACATATTTTCCGGGACGAGATATCAGGGCAATACCAAATCCTTCTAAGAAATTCGTCCCAGTCTAACAGTGGGGAGGTGATCTTTAGACTACTCTGGCTCAAAGTCTGAAAGAGAAGCTTGTTGCAAAACCCAGGTCCCTGGACAGTATGTCGATGGCCTCTTCGTCATTCCCTTGCATCCTCTCTCTGTCCCTCTTCTATACACATTGGAGAAGGTCAGAGGGGAGGGAACATGATCTCTTTGAAGATGTGCTTAGAAGATGAGGGAAGGATCCCAGGAATTGAGGGGACGTGTGAGATACACCTCCAAGTGAACGACAGCTCTACTTACAACCTCTGATCTTGATATTCCCAAGTGCTCCGACTGACTACGCTAGTGTGGTGAAGTGTGCAGTGCCGTATTGTCATTATTCTCCTTAATACTGGTTTAATTTCAGAAGATAGTGTTGAAGGACTACAAGAACAATCCGCTAAAGCTCAGCTCAACAGGGTTTCGGTATGATTGCTGTCATACATTTTCATATCCTTGTGGGCTCAGTGACTTTTTGTTTTTCCTTCTAGTTCTTGGATCTGTCTGGGCCTAACTTATACCTGGGTGAATCAACGCTGTTTTTTTTTCCTGTTTGCGGTTGGCACTGCCTGATGCTTCAGGACACCAGGAATGGAGAAGTAAAAATGTAGACTGTAGATGCAAATAAAACTACGTTCTACATCTGGTGTCCTCGGGTTCAAGTCTGATCATTCGTGCAAGGTTACTTGACTTGCAGTGCCATATTGTAGCACTTTAGGTGTCAATATTTTCAAGCGTAGCTAATCCATCAAATGAGACGCCAGTGCATTGTGAAATATGCTCTGATTCTGTCATGATTGCTTGATGTTGACCTTTTTAATTGCAGCTCCATGGTATTTTGTTTATTATGGTTTGAATTTTATAGCACAATTTGCTGCAGGGTGCAACATTTGGCAGGGCATACCACCTATTAGGAGTATGGGCCTCCAAGTGTTCCATTATACTGTTTAACAGGTTTGCTATCATTTTCATGGATGGCTTCTGTTATCAGTATGGTACTTTTTGTTATTTAGAACATTCATTAAGTGTTGACAACGTGCCCCCCACCTGCCTCAAGGCTCACTGAAGCCTCTTGTGTCTTTGTACTAATACTGCCAACATGTAATTTTGACGCACAAACGTGTTATTTCTGCCCTCAATTTACTTTATTGCACTTGTCCTGCTTCCAAGGATAGCATTTCCAAACTACACTGTAACTACTTGATACACACGCGCGCGCACACACCTGGGGAAACATTCCTCGAGGGAAGTCATCAATCAATTTTATGGCTTTCTCTGGGAAAGTTTCCTCCTCTCCAATGGACCGTCCTTCCACCACCCCCTCCTTTCAATTCTTTCTTTTATTCCATGCTTTCCATCTGTATCAGTTTTTGTTCCTCTGCTTGAGCACATCTGAGAACGATCCACTCCAGTCAATTAACTTCAAGTATTTTCCTATTCCGTTGAGGGATAATTGGAACAAACCGGCGGGTGAAATCTTTGCCTGGACAATACAAGATGAGACTACTACAACTGGCTTTCCCCCGTGTCCTCAAATTGCCCGCCAATTGTAATAAACTTGAATCGGGGGATGTGTACACTACAAAAAATGCCCGTCTCAACAAGCAATGTAAACTTGAATTGAGTCTTGAAAAGTAAAATCTGTTAAGGAGTGAGAAATTTTCACTTATTTTCAACGCGTGTTTCAAGAATTGTCTTGAATAAAGTGTTTTCTTCACAAGTGACCTGCCTGATTTTTGCCTGCAGAATATGATTTTTTGAGACTATGAATCAGACTATGATTCTTTGATTATTATTATTTTTTATATATATTTTAAGAATTTAGACTCAATTTAGACTCAATAGACTAAATGACTTGATGGACATGATGATTTTTGCAGTGTTGGCAAGGATGGCACATGCTGCTACCGTTAAGTTACTATAACGAGAGATGGACGTGCCATTTTCGATACCCCCCCCGCCCCCCCAATCCATTCTGTTGCCCCCTCTCGGCGGGTTTTGCCTCTGCTCCTTCAGACTGGAGCTGGATCTCTGGACACTTGCTGCGCTCCACTTATTGATCCAGAGGGACCGCGCGAGCACAAGTCAAGAGAAGGGGGATCATTTGGACGCACATGGTGAGCTCTACTACCTATTCCATGTCTTTAATGTCTCGCTGTGGCTTTCTGAGGTTTTACTTGGAGAATGGTAGGAGGACTTCAGCGGTTCGAGTCGGAGAGTGACGTTATTAATACATGGACGTCGTTTGGGTACGGCAAGCCAAAGTGAGTCTACATTTGATCTTGTTTTTTTAGCATTATAATAGAGTGCAAAGATGAAGCAAAAATTGTAAGACATTTATTTGGAAACGATATCTTCATAAAAAAAAATAAATATCGGGAGCGTTGAGGATTAATGTTCCCCCCGAGCACTGCGTTTGGTGACCTATCTCCAATTTATCACACTTAGCAAATAAAATCCTGCCATTCCTCCATTTGCCCCTAAAAAGTCACTCGATATAAGCGGGTAGTTTTGTTGGCGAATAGTATTGGATGCAGGGACTTTGCCTTCAGGTTTTATTGTATTGACGCCGCACTGGTGGATCAGATTATAGGCCTAACAGACAAGTTGTAAACCGGCTGCAGTCTGATGCTTTAAATTATGATTTCAATAAGCGAATGTTTTACAACTTGTGGTTTTTCCCTCACAGATGGTTTGCCTTTTTGTCACCCATATAAACTTAAATCCACAGTTTTAGACCTTTTCAAGTTGAAGACTAGACCTCATTTTTGCTTCGCTTGTACCAAGTAATAACAAAAACAGTACAGATACGATAGACGATAGTCGTTGAAGAGAGGACATATAAAACTTAACCAATCGTATAATTATATAATTCATGCATGAGTCTAATTGTTATGGATCAGCTCAAATGAAAATAATAAAAAGGATAAACAACAGGCACTAATATTTAACATGTGTTTTAAAATTATTTAGGCCTTTTTACTGGGACAAGTTGTCCCGTTGTGCCAGATGGTCACGGGTTAGCAAGCCTAATTGTCAACGTAAAAAAAAGCTAATTGTATTTGTGAATGCTTATAATAAATTGTTTGATCTAAATTGTGATAACACTGTAAATATTATTCTTCGTTTCTGCGAGATAAAGCTAATTGAGTGCAGCCCAATTACTGCAAACCACGTGCAATTAGTTCTGCGGAAATGGGGCAATTTGGCTTTGGGCTCGACTGTTAACGCTTGCCAAAATAATCAAACTGAATATGATAAATATTAGTTTAATGAATCATCTAAAGGGAATTATTATTGTTACGTCCGTTTACGGCAACGCCCGCATCGTCTATCTCACAGCAAGTTATTTGCGTTTTAAGTTAAATGTCTGAGCTTGAATTATTTTTCCTAAAATCCATTTGTAGCATCTTTATAGTAAATTAATTAAGAATATATCTTGCATGGTTTCTTTGACGTATATAGTAGATATGTTGTTCGTTTCCGCATTAGGCCTAAACGTCAAGGTCAGTGCAGTTTTAAGTAAACAGTCGAGGCCTCCAGTGGTCTTTGGTTTTATGGCTCAGTGGTGAATTCATATTGACTTATAGGCTATTGTGCTTTTCGTTTGTCAGTTGATATCCATTTAAGTGATAGCCTAGCTGACAAAAATCCCGGGCTGCTGTTCGCCTTTTTCATTTATTTCTGTGCGAAAAATGGGCGCTTATATAATTATTTTTCGTTTGCCGCCTGCTCTTAATTATTAGCCCAATGTGTGACCCGGTGTGGGTTTAATTGTCTCTCGACTACAAACCGAGGCCTCGCTTTTATGTTCATTACGCCCGAGGTTGTCTTTAGCGTGACTGGAACATGAAATCACAATGATTTCATTTCCATCTGCTTTTCAATATCAACATTTGAAGCGAAGCCTCCACGGAAAGTGCCTTGCCAACTTGTATGAAAGCCTGTAAACTGGTGTGGGAAGAGAAAATAGGGGGGAGGGGGGGGAAGTTGAGCCTTTAAATATCAAGTACATATGTTTTCTTATTCAAAGTGAAGTATGCAGGGCCCATAAGTCAAGGCGTCCACCTCAATGTGCTGCATTAATTCTGGGGGTAGATTTGGCCCATGGGGGTCCACATGTATGCAGGCAGCTGATTGTCAGTGTGTTGGAGGTGCAAACCTCAGGACAGGGGCCTTTAGCTAAAGATACAAGCAGTGATAATCCATTTTGTGCTGTCTGTCGGTTTCACCTCCCTGGCTGCCCCACTAAAATTAGATTATTACACCTAAAACAGCTCCTGGAATCTGCTCCGTGTGGAATAACACACATGGGCTTCAACTGGGCAGGCAGGAATGCAGTTTGGGAATACAGAGCGTATACATAGCCTTTCTCTTCTTCTCGCCCAGGGTCCAGTGTTGTATTTCGGCCTGGCTGAGGACAATTGCAAATTAACAAAGGTGTCACTGTGGTAACATGCGCCAACAGGTGCCTCGGTTCAGCTTCAAACAGGGCTATAGGCTACAGAGCAGGGTTTATATAATTGATCAGATTTATTTAAAGGCCAATACGTGGCTCCGTGTCTTGGCACAGGGCTGCGATGCAGAACCCTGGGAAGTATTCCCAGTGGCTATGGGCCCGGTGTAAAAACACAGTTGGGCGTGATTACCTCACTAAAACTTCCCAGTCTCGCGTTTATTTACGCAAGCCAAAAAATATCCCTTCGAATCTTACCACACAGTAGCAGAGTGACTTGAATTTTGCACAAGCCTTTTCAAATTGCCTCCATCTTGCACGTTGTGGAGCAGTCATGGTGGGATCCTTGCTCCGCTAGTGGCTGGGCATGACGAGGAATGTTAAAATGTGTGAGGCAGGCCAAATCCAGCTCATCTGCTCGCCATAACAGCTCAAACCCCAGACGGGCCCAGAGCCGCAGGGTGAGACAGGCCAACGAGAGTTAACAGGTAGCAAGGCATAGTCCCACATAATGCTTCCTTCATGGGGTTCTCCTCTGCAGTCCAAGTGTCAAGTTAGACATTGATTGACTCGTTGATTAATGTCAGTGTTTCTACCATGGCATCGCTCTTCTGTCATCGTCCCACTCGTCTGTTGTTGTTCATTGCTCCCTGCTCTTTTAACCAGATCCTTTCCATTGTTTTTATTATATCTCCTCTTCCTTAACAGACAATTATTACTAGTTTACCACCCTGCTAAATTTATATCTCCCTCCAAGTACTGTCATACTCCATCTGGCCTTTTATGAATGTTTGTCAAACCCTAGTACTCTTCAAGCGCCGTGCACAAATTACAGTAGCTTTTATGGTTTTCTCTTTCACCAACCCGTCAATTACCTCTGTTCCTCCCCGACATTAAAACGACGGCTCCCCTCAACTTCATCAGAGTGCCTTGTACTTTTTAGCGTAATGAAGAATAGCCGGAGAATGACATATAGGAAAATAAATATGGCGTGGCGTTTTTGGAGCAGGTTGTTACTCGGGGCTTCCAGCACGAACATGAGCAGCGGCCCCCTTCGCTCTCCTGTATTGGACTATGCTGTAAACATGCCCCAGGTTGTCAGCAAGTATTTTTCCAGCCCCTTGCCAGCCAAGCATAGCTGCTTTTAAAGATCACCCTCCGGAGATGTTGTTGATCTCATCATAGCGCTATTTGGTTGTATAAGCTTTTTGAAAGACAGGCTGGACCTTTTTTTTTTTTCTTCTGTGATACTCAGCGTCTCCAAGTATGAAGATAGTAATTGATGAGTATCAACAAAAGAGTTGACGTGAAATTCCCACGTGCTCATCAAACAGCACATTAGGGGGGAATGCCACTCATCTTCGAAGTGCTCTTCCGTCGCGCCGGCCGTGTGAATTTATGGAAAGCGGCAGAGAAAAAACCCATTGAAACTGTATCCGGCGGGTTACGTTGGTGGTGCCAGACAGACGATCTGGTTTCGGAGTGAGAGTCTGGATTTGGCCTAGGGGGGCACATTAAAAACCTCAGGGGCCTCTCTCGGAAGAGCATCCATTTATCAAAGTAGTTGTAATGGGACGATGTTTAATTAGCCATGTAATGTGACAAAGACAAAGTGCAAATCACGCCACGGGAATGTTAAACAACTGCCCCCTTTCTCCTACCACCACGCATGTCACTACTCCCACCATTAACCCCCCCCTGCCCAACCCCCGCCTTCCTCATCATGCCTCATCCAGATTGAATTCTTGAGTAAGTACATTGCACTAGGACCTGCCCTACTTCCATGGATCCTCCAACAACCTTTATCCTCTTCTTTTTTTTTTATGATCCCTCCCCCCATGGAGCTTGATATCCTCCTTCTCCTCTCATCCAGACATAGACACCATACGAAAGCATGAGACCTAATTAATCAACCGATCAATTAATGAGGTCTGCTTTTTAGCGGCGCGTTCAGGTTCCCCTGGGGCATGTCGCGACACGTCTGGAATTCCCAGCGGAGGCACACTGGACCCCAGGAATGTGACGTGGTGGCACAGGGGTCACAGTCAGACCGCTCATCACTGTAACTGCGAGTCGTGGCGTTTCCAGTAGCAACGCCCCAAAACAGTCGCCCGATACGTCCGATACTCCCTTTTTGTCCCGAACCGAGTTTGGCTGATCCACTTTTTTTTTTTTCAGGGGCTCGTCCTTCGTGTTGGAGGTCGCAAGCAGAGTAGCTCGTTCCAGGCAGGGGGGGGGGTATCATGAATAGTATCACGGCCTTCCTCCAAGCCCCGCAGAGCGGTGTGGTCCTGGGGGAAGCCTCATATTTCGGTCGCAGGTCTAATTGAGCGAGATGACTAGGCCAGAGAGGCTCTCAGCCCTGTCCTCTCCTACGGGGTTGGTTTATGCAGCCCTGCTGACTTTGCTGTCAGTGTCAAACGCTTGTTAGGACATCATCAATCTAGCAGCAGTTAAGAATATTCCCAAAAGAGAATGAAGGGGGCAGGTGATACACGGGCGGAGAGAGGGAAGAGCAGAGGACATGTGAACGAGGGAGGAAGGCTGGTATCAACGAGAAGAAAATGAGAGGACTCGCAAGTGAAATAGTTTGTGGAGAAGTGCTTGGTGGGAATTTGCTTCTGGGCATTTCAACAACAACCCAAAAAAAAAGTCCGTGTTGTATATCATGGTGTCAGAGAAAGTAGGTGCATGACTCACTGTGTCTGCAGGCAGACATTAACCCTCACTGGTGTCAAAATGTTGACGGAGGAATAAATTTCTCCCATCACAGGGGATTTGTTCACATGGCGGACGTACACAAGTCAGTGTTTGTCTTTACCACGGAAGTATCCGGGTAGGGGCTCAAGCCGAACATGCATTTCTCTCTATAAATCTTTCCGACCAACTTCAACTCTAATCTCCAACTCTTCCCCTTCACTTCCTTCCTTTCTTTCTTACACTCTCCCTCAATAATGCTTCACACAACCTCGGGCCTGGCTTGCCTCTAAGCACTGACCAACGGTAAAGTGATTTGAAGAGGAGGACCATAAATGTGATGGATGTGGTCCAGCTCGCGGTCTAGGCCCAGCTGTCGGGCATGTTTTTTGTCATTCCAGACAGGATCCGCTGGGATCGCGCACTTCTTCATCCACACTCACCCACCCTTTACGGGTTAAGGGTTTTTTTAAGATAAATATGTTCTTAAAGGCTGTCAAGGTCACCGGTTCAAGCCGGTGGCCAACACTACAGTCAAGACCGGGAGATTACATTGTTATGTGATGAGATCTTTACTGGTATCTACCTGGAGCAAAAAAGGCTCAGATGAAGTGATGCGGCAAGCTGGTATAGTGTGTTTTCAATAAAGGCACAGGTGGTCGATCTTAGATCTGAGTGCAAGTCGTATAAATCCATCATTTTTATTTATTTTTTTATGATCTAACTCCCTTGGCTCTTAAAATCGCTTCTTTTTCTGCCACAGGCTCGATGACATGATGTTCCTGCCCTTTTCCCCTCCCCCCTCTACCTCTCTCCTCCCTGTCTTCCCTCTGCTCCTCCTTTTCCTCCCTCCATCCCTTCTCTCCCCTGCCCTCTCTCACGCCCCGCTGAGCTGGACTTCGCCTCACGACCCCTGCTACCAGCTAGACGGTCGTCCGCGTCACTGCCTGTCGGAATTCATCAACGCCGCCTATGGGGTCCCGGTCAGCGCCAGCCACTCTCTCCGGGGATCGGACCACGACCCGAACATCACCGCCCTGACGGACCTCCACAACCCCCACAACCTCACCTGCTGGACGGCTCGCAGCGGAGCCCCTGGCGTCGGGGACTGGGTCCTCACCCTACCCCTGGGCCGGCGCTTTGAGGTCACCTACATAAGTTTGCAGTTCTGCCACCAGGGGGAGCCCTCAGACCCCATCTCCATCTCCATCCTGAAGTCCATGGACCACGGGCGCACTTGGAGGCCCATGCAGCACTATTCCAGCGACTGCCCGGGGAGATTCGGCCTCCCGTCCCAGACAGTGGCCCAGACCAGGCACCAGGAGACGGAGCCCCTTTGCTCGGATCCTCGCCCCTTGCAAAGGCACCGCGGGGGCATGGTGCTGGCCTTCTCCACCCTGGACGGTCGACCGTCCTCCCCCGACTTCGACTACAGCCCCACCCTCCAGGACTGGGTGACTGCCACGGACATGCGCGTGGTGTTCCACCGGGTGTCCGAACGGGCCGCGGTGGGCGGCTTGGTGGAGAGGGGGGGAGCAAGTCGGGTTGACGGTGCGGGAGTGGAGGGCGGCGCCGGTGTTCTGAGGTGGAGAGCGGGCTCCAAGGGGGGCAATGGAGATCAGGTGGACAAGACGAACGCGGATAATATACTGCCGTTTTTTGAGACGGAGGCAAAAAATACAGAGACGAGAGGGAGGAACAAACTTGGAAGGAAGGGTCATTACAAAGGTTTGGGTCAGGGAGAAGATGGACACAACGTGACCGGGAAGGAAGGGGTGGATAGTTTTGGTAGGGACACTATCAGTTCCTCGAAGAAAGGTGGGAAGGGCAAAGGGCGTGGCCGCAAGAGGGAAAACAATCATTGGCTACCTTGCCCAAACGGAGGCTGTAATTGGACAGTTGAGGGGCAGAGCAGGAGCAGTAAAGGGCGGGAACTGAGGAGGAGGAGGAACAATAATCCTATCTTGAGACAGAGGAAGCTGCAGCTCGTCCCTCCTGCTCCTTTTATCTCGGCCTCTCCTGTCCGGCCGCCTCTGGCCCTCTCTGACCTGCAGGTCGGGGGCAGGTGTAAATGCAATGGACACGCCTCCAGGTGTCGCCGCGACGACACAGGCCGGGCGGCGTGCGTGTGCGAGCATCACACGGCGGGCCCAGACTGCGATGTGTGCGAGGACTTCTACTTCGACAGGCCTTGGCATCGAGCCACGCCCGATCAGCCCAACCCCTGTGTGGGTGAGTCCTGCTTCTTCCCTCAGCCAAGAGCTTGCTTCATGAAAGAATGAAGAAATACTTATTCCATGTAGTATACATATAGGAAGGGCGTGTAGGCGTAGGGGCAATTTTGGATCATTTGCAAGTTCTCCAATCAGTAAATAGATTTTTTTTATTATTGACTACTACAATGTGTAGAATGTGTAAATTCTTATTCATTATTAATGTTAATCAGTAACTTTGCAATATAAGCACCACTTCAACTATTAGAATTAATCCTCAGCAATAATGTGAGTATAGCTGACATTTTTAGCATTTTGTTAGTTGAATTGATACTTTTTGTATAAAGTTTTGCAAATCAAATTGTGGCAAAATCAGTGGAATGTCTTAGAGCACTTCCTGTTATTTCCCAACCCCAGAATGCAATTTCAAGAACGATATATACTGAAAGGGAATCGATCCAAAATCCATCTTGTGATGTGAGGCCTTGTGATATCTCCATTTTTCTCCATTGTCTCTCTCTCTCTCACACTCTCTCTCTCTCTCGCTCTCTCGCTCTCTCGCTCTCTCTCTCTCTCAGCATGTGAGTGTAACGGCCACTCAACCAAGTGCCGGTTCAGCATGGAGGTGTTCCAGCAGTCGGGCCGGCGCAGCGGGGGGTGTGTGTCAGAAGTGCCGCCACCACACGGCAGGGCGGCACTGTCAGTACTGCCAGAATGGATACACCCGCGACCACAGCAAGCCGGTCAACCACCGCAAGGCCTGCCAATGTCAGTCACTAGATGTGTGTGTGTGTGTGTGGATGATAAACAAAGTAAATGTCAGCGGGTTAAGGTGTGTGATGGCGGTATGTGTGTGTGTCCCGAGACAAATCAACCCTAATAACTAAGTTCCCGAAACAAGGAGTGTGAGAGACGGTGTTTACATCGCTGTCTGTTCGAATGCGTGCCTGTCTGTGTTTATTCCCCCGCTCGGTCCCTGTGTTTGTGACCAAGTGTTTATGGGGTGGTTACATTGTGAGAGCGCACAGCTATTCCTGTTAGGGATACACACACACACACACATATGTGCACCAGCCTGAGCACACTCACACACTCGAACGCTACGTTGCCGCCACCTGTATCCCCATCGTTACCACCGGTCGGTATCTGCCCTGACCCCTGACCTTTGACTGGTCACATGCCCTAAGTGACTGTGACACTCTGGCATGCTCGTTTGGAGCTTGACCACGGGCCTAATATAACTACTATAACTAATATAACTACTATTCATGGGGTTTCTGTGGGTGGTAGGTTAGACACACGTGCAGGGATAACAAAATGTACTCGATGTCGTATTACTATAAATTCATGAGAGAAGAACAAATTGTAGGTCAGTCTTTACCAATGCCAGACACTGAAAAACTTTGCCCCACACCGTCTGTCATTTATTTATTGATGTTTCAGTGATTTATACCTCGGAGAACAGCGGTGATGGAGCTGATTTTCACCAGTCAGGTTTTTTTGGACTAGTTGCAGGGGCGGTGCAAACTATAGTTACATACCCAACCATGTTGCAAAAATAATAACTTATCAGCCTACTGAAATTTACTACTGTTATGCTACAGGTTCCCAGTGATCTGCCAACACATCAGCGTCTGGCCCAAATTTGGCTGTTTATTTGCCAATTCACCTTAAGTGCATCAATATCATACATCAAATCTGCCACATTGCACCATCTCTACAAATTCATTTTTCTAGATTTTATCAAATGTGTCAGTGAGTGTGTTCAGGTCAGTGGGGAGGAGAGCCGGCTGGGTGTGGGAGCGAGCTTTATTGTGATTGGCACCTGAAAACGCATTTCGTGATTCCCGTGGCAACGGAACATTCCACTTGAAGGGTGGAAACGGCAGTCTGATATTAGATACAGGTTATGAGAGTGTATTAGAAGTGGAAAAATAGTCGATGATTGTTTAGAATTGCCAGCACGCCTACATTTCAAGGGATTTTCTCCATTGCCGGTGCTGCGTGCCAAGCACCCACAGCACCCTTTCAGTCAGCTCAGGGTTTGTTTAAACAATCACTCCAGAGTTAAAGCAGAGCTGCCTGAGTGTGGCTTCCTGTCTCTCTTCTCACCCTTCTTAACCGGTGATGTAGTGGTAAACAATAAGCTGGCTATGTATTGATTTATGCTTTTTCCCCCCACATAAAACACCCTATTTCTATATAACCAACATCAGTTTGATAGTATGATGTGTATTATGAATGTACCCCCATTAAGATTTTATGACAGCCGAAAAAAGATGGGTAGACTAGTCTGAGGTGGGTTTACACGACACCTCCGATCCTCCCTGCTGTGTTGAGGTACTTTTGTTGATCCCCTGATGGAGAAATTCAGCTTTTGGTTTCCCCCCCTGCGCTCTACAGGGACGTGGTACCGCGGGGCCGGCTGTAAAACAGCTCCCCCGGTGTTGGCAAGTGTCTTGTTCAAGGACACTGTAGCAGGACGGGATGCCTGCTGTCACGGGGGCTTGAACTCGGGTTCTCCTATTGAAAGATGGTCACATTCGTACAATTCGTACACATTCACACTTTGAGAGCTGCCCAGTAACAACCTCAAACAAACTGTTGGCCACCGAGCAGGCGCCTAACCCCCGTGCCCTCGCATCCTGGAGAGTGTTACTCATCCACGGTCTTCTCTAACCTCTAGCCTACCACCGACCCAATAAATAAAGGACCCTCACCTTCTCTTTTCCCAGCGTGTCAGTGCCACCCTTTGGGAGCAGTGGGCCGCTGGTGCAACCAGACGTCCGGTCAGTGTCTGTGCCGAGACGGGGTGACGGGCCTTAGGTGTAACCGCTGCGCCCCCGGCTACAAACAGGGACGATCCCCTCTACGGCCCTGCATACGTAAGTGTACCGCCTCAACAGCCTCAGCGGGAATATGGATACAGGAGTATAGGAAACCCTCCGCCATGTTGGATCAAAACCACCGCGGTTCTGTTTTGATTCGTTCAAAAGGTGAAATCATCTGTCTTTAGTGTTTCTGCAAGACTGCATGCTACCCTTCACACTGGAATACAGCCTTTCTTTTCAATGTATCTTATACACAAGCGACCTCAGTGACTACCGCTCTCTCTCATTGCCTCATTTGCTCTTGACCTAAATGGATTAATCTTCCTATCAAGCAGCGTAATCCTTTATCAAATAGTAGCTCAATATAAAAGCGGCCGCTCCACTCCATACTAATTTGGCCCAATCTCCCAGGGTGTCCCCTTCCCATCATCCCTAGAGACTGTCTCCATAGCAGTGTTAACATGAGATTCCCTTTAAGTCCCCTATAGGGAAACCTCATCTCCAGCTGATCTGGGATCAGCGTCAGATCAAGTGGATTTTTTCGCTACTCATGTCTCCGACCGTCCGCTGTCTGTCTGTCTGTCTGGCTAGCACCGAACCCCCGGGCGAGCCACCGCGAGCGCTAATCCACGTGCACTTCCCCGGCTAATCGCGCCGAGTGCCGACAACTACACAGGCGCTGCGTGGGCGCCGACACTCCGTAAGCCCCAATCAGGTGACAGAGGGAGCCGGCGGTGGCGAGTTTCACACCTGTCGCGCGGCTCAAAGCGACCCCCGTCACAGGGCCCAGACTCATAACTCTCCCAGCGAAAGGAGTGAGTGAAAGAAAACCTTGTTTGTTTTTACTGCCAGACCATCTCGGGCTATGTATAGCATCTCTTACCCCCCCCCCGACTCCTCTCCTCTCCTCGGACGGACCGAAACGCAAGCAGCCGCCAGGCTAAACTTAAACAACGTTAACGCCGCTGAAACCGCGCGTCCACACCTTGAGGTATGCGGGAATCACAGAATCGGACTTGCGTGTCTTTGTGTGTCATTTTATATATCCCCCCCCGATATGCACTGTCCTGGGGTCAGGCATCCACCCTGCCGAAGTGTCCTTGAGCAAGACGCTGAATCCCTAGCAGCTTCAGGGGTGCTGCTGACCGTGCACTCTGACCTCCCTGGTCAGGGCAGGCGAGGACCAATGAAGTATCGCATTATGATTTTGTCACATTATGAGCGCTCGCACGCACATCCACACACACACACATGCACACCACTTTCCTGTCTTTTTGGGCTGCGTGGGGGGTGCAGTCAACTGGGTGGGGGGGTGTAGGGTGTCACTGGCCCAGTTGTGTCAGAGAGGGCAGGAAAGGGACAGGACAGAGTGTGAGCTTGGTAATATATGGTTGCCCTGTCGGCCACACACACACACACATATATAGGAGGCCTGGATAATATATGGACAAGCTGTTAACCACACACACACACATTAGAGGTGAGCAAGGAATGGGCAAGATAACACATCAGCATCTGGGTAATGTTTGTGACCAAATCATCCTGACGTGGTGTTTTGACCCTGTTAAATTACTTAAAGTGTGTGTGTGTGTGTGTGTGTGTGTGTGTGTGTGTGTGTCCAAGTGAGTGTCAGAGGGTGCATATCTACCCCATAAAAGGACCACACACACACACACAGTAGTTTTGACACATGCTTATCTTCTGTATGGACATACCTCACGCACCAAGAGACATTCACGCATAGCGCACATATCACACACACGCACACACGCGCACACACACACACACACAGTTTACAATAACCTGTCAGTTAGCTGCACTGTGTTTGCGTTCGTCTCACCTGTGTGTCGTTGTGTTGGCAGGAATCCAAGAGGTTGCCCCGACCCCGGTGTACCAGCCTCAGTACAGCATAGGTGAGTGGATTTATCGCCAACAGATTATAGTCCTTCACTTTTAATCATCCCAGTGAATGAACGCAACATCCGCAGTCTGATCAAGGTGGAGTAGAAAATGCATACTAGAAAACTTTCAGAACTGTCTGTTAATATACGGATGGTGTGTAAGATGTTCAATACAACGAAACGATGCCTTTGCTATGGTAACACATCAGCTTTCTGAATGTCATGTGACCCTGTAGAGATGTTACAACTCTGTTATGACCGTTCAGTAAAGTTTATTCCAGTAAGAAAGCTGGTTCTATTTATTGAAATTCTATGGAAGAATTTCTTTTATTTTTTTATTTTTTTATAAGACACAGGAGGTAGAAATGGCGGAGGCTCAGTGTCTCTGTGTTAAGTAGCTCTCCACTCCCCTCTAGTGGCGGCTTGTGGAATGTCCCACCTGTTGCAGAAAGAGTCATCTGTTAGTCACAGGATACTGCGATGACAAATAGAAGTAGCCATATTGTAATTAGGGGAAAAGACATGTGCTGATATGCTTGCTATGAAATGATACCCTCTCTCATTTGCTGCATTCTCTCTCTCTCTCTCTCCCTCTCCCTCTCTCTCTCAGCGGAAGAGTGTGTTTCATACTGCCAGCCCTCTCAGGCTAAAGTCATGATGAACTTGGAGACCTATTGTCTCAAGGACTATGGTTGGTGTCACGTTGTTTTTCATTCATCACTGTCAAAAATGCCTTAATGTCATCATCATTCCCACATCCCTTTCTCCTCCTATATCTCCTTCCTTTTAAAAATGAGTGTGTATAAAATGTGACCTACATCTGATCTTTTCCATCTCCCTGATAACTACGAAAGACAATAAAAATGATATTGCAACTCTCCTTCTTCCTTCCTAGTGCTGAAGATCCAGGTGAGAGGGATGGAGCGCTCGGGTCCCTGGTGGCAGTTCTCTATCTGGGTGCAAACTGTCTTCCGCACGGGGTCCACCTCCCACGTCCGCAGGGGCACCCAGGCCCTCTGGGTGCCCGACCGCGACCTGGGGTGCGGCTGCCCCGCCCTCCACGTGGGCCGGACCTTCCTGCTGATCGGCGCGGAGGAAGGGGGCAGGGGCTGGGGGCCGGAGGAGAGTCGGCTGGTGGCCGATCGCTCCACCCTGGCTCTCCAGTGGCGGGAACACTGGAACCCCAAACTCAGGGGCTTCCGGGGGCAGGACAAGAGGGGCCGCTGCCCCCCGAAATCCCCCGACAACCACCACCACCGCCACCACGTCGATCCCTCAAAGCCCCAGTCTGCGTACATCCCCCCACACCTACTGACTGAGAAAGACACTGAGCCCGACGGCGCAAACACACACTCAGCAGAGGACGCTGGAAACTCAGTGGCGCCGCACACACACACTCAAGCAGCAACGTCCTCACCTCAGCCTGAGGGTGCTGCCGAGCAGACCCCCTCGCCCTCTGGACCCACGCTGGTATGTTCTACCCAAAGTCCTGTCTGAAAAACAGGAGCAACAGGGATGACTGGAGACCGAGGGATGAATGGACGTCTCTGTGTTGCCGTCCAACAGTTTGACTCTGCCCTCTACTACCTTTCCAAAAAGAAAAGAGTAAAACTTTGGGAAGAGAAAAATGTTCCTTCTTGAGTTTGTTTCAGCGTCTGTCCAGAGCTTCTTGGGAAATAAGACAATTTCTTTCTCCAACCATGAGAAACCATGAGAAACTGTTTGTCACATGCACAAGGGAAATACGTACACACACACACACACCCCAAACAATCAATTGCACACACATTTTTGAGAGATTTTGAGAGGCTGAGCTGATAATGTGAAGAAACACACTAGCGTCCTTCTTTGACTGGCCGTTCCTCTGGGTTGTTGTCGAGGCTGTTTGGGAAAATATAAACTAATGCTATCTGACGTATCATTTAATATTTTCTACTGAGGAACCCTAAACCTCGGGGCAACTTCAGGCGATTGAACTGGCACTGAAATGCCATCAAGTCTTATAAAAGGAAAAAAAGCAATGTGGTTTCATTGTTTTCACATAGAGCACAATATACATGCATTTGATTAATCAAACCTATCATAAGAATAAGAAATATTCTACCTCACGGTCATCAAGGATTATTCAAGGATGTGATTTTTTTCCTACGAGTGTCCTTGTCACGTAAATGCAAAGGGATTTATTTTTTTACCAAGGTATTGATACAAACAATAACAATACAATGATCCTTCAGTTTTCATATTGAAAATTGAAATAATGCAACATGCAAATGCAATATGAAGTGATGTCAGCAATACGCGTCACCACTGTTATCGCTCAATATTTAGAAAATGGCTATCAATACTTTATATTGCACAAATCTGAATTATTAGGTCAAAGGTTAAAGTGTATTCACAGTGCAGAGAGGACCTGTCGGTGTGTTGTCGGATTTTCATCCATCAGTTGAGTATTTGAGTAAAAATCCAGAGACACACTTAGTTTCTCTTTGTTTCTCCCGGCTTCGTTCCCACTTTCGTCCAACTTTTCGGACACGCAGCTCCCATTACTATTTTTCTTTTCCTGATCACATCCTTAAATATTTTGAATTATTATGAAAGGTAATATATGTTTCACTTCCTGTAATAACAACTGCTCATAATCATGCCGTTTACACACACACATACTCACACACAATATTTGGGAAAACCGACACTATCTACCATCTCCACTGCCGTTGGACAGCTGACGCGGAGACCAAACTAACTAACTACAGCTGAGTTTCCCAACCGTAGAGTCCTAAGAGAGACGCTGATACAGATCTAAAAAGCATTGGTCTGTCCTAACGTCATGACTTCTGTTTCCATTTGGGAGATATAGCGTCATAGCCCAGGGGAAATGGGTGGGGGGGGGGGAGAGGGTTGAAACAGATGGGAGAGATCTCATTTGTTGAGGACCCGTGTTGTTTTGATAGCCCGAGTGTGAGCGATTGGCTGTGCCGCTGTGTTGTAGCCTGTGATTGAAAATAAAGAGAGAAAAATAGACCTGCTGACTGATGACCTCTCAGTGGAGCCGCACACACATGTGGAGGAGAGTGTGAGTGTGTGTGTGTGTTGTATTTCAATACATGAGGCCCGAATGTCCTCACAAGGACAGACGGACAAGGGCGATCCTTCAAAGGATTAAGGTTGAAGTTGGGGTCCAGGCGGCGGTATAGAAACATAAATTTGTGTCTTTGCACGTGAAGATGAATGAGGCAACAGGAAATAGTGGTGACAAAAACTGCGGTGAAGGAAAGGAAAGCAAAAGGCGGCTGAGGGAATGTGAGCATTTAGAAAGTGTTTGATCGGTCACACACGTGCAGATATCCTCTATCGAAAGCGTTGAAACTATTTATTTTGAAGAGTTGAGATGTTAGCATGGAGATGGAAAAGGAAAGGGGCAGTGAACCAGAAAAGGTATGAAGCTGCTGAAATAAACTTCCACAGCAACGACACCGCGAGCTTTGGGCTTCATGGGTCAGGGAATCAACGTTAGTCAACGAAGGTCCTCCACAAGTACGGGAATACAAACATGCATGTGTAAGAGAAGGAGAGGGAGGGGGGAAAAAAAAAGTGTCAGTGCATGCACAATCATGTCTTGGGGGCGAGCTATCTGGCCGTGTGTGTGTGTGTGAGAGAGAGAGAGAGAGAGAGCGCGAGGGAGAATGCGAAACACCTGCTGCGTTGTTCCAGGAAGCACCTGTCGCCAGCTGTCTCCTCGGTGCAGCCTCTGTCGACAGTGGGTTTGATCCCGAAACTCCCCAAACACACACACTTACACAGACACTAACAGACAGCTTAAGCCCGCGGCGCATTCTGCTGCCGGCGGAGCGCGCGCTGCCCGCGGCTTTGCTCGCATTAAAAACCCGAGGGCACTGCGCTTCCTCAACGCCAATGTGGAGTAATGTCGACCGGGGGTAGGACCTACTGTTTGGTGGCACATGGAAAATAGCGACTAAACGAGCGGGGATCAACCTCCCTGGCATGGGGAGACAGCAGTGTGTGTGTGTGCGTGGTGTTTACAACCTGCTGGGGGTACGTTTTACGAGAGGTGACTCCTCCTGCACTGCAGCCAGAGCCAAAGTTCAACTAGACCTCCTGCAAACACATTCTCTCCGTATCCTCTGACTCTCTCCCATTTCCTTTTTCTCCCTCTCTCCTTTCACACACGCGCGCACGCATACGCACGCACACACACACACACACACACATTACACTTCATGTCTCTCTCAGACTCTCACAAACTCTGTTTCACACCTAATCTTGCCTTCTGAGAACTCAAGTTCAAGTTCAGCAAGTTTCACCCTCTCTCTCTCTTCTCTCTCTCACACACACACACACATGCATGCACGCACACACACACACACACACACACACACACACAGGGGCTTCTGTTAACCTGAGAGGGAGAGGGTCAATCCCTGTGATCCACCAGCCTGCATGCCTTCCATACAGACATGCCGCCGACACAGCAACCCGACTCCTAGCGAGATTAGGACTAATCAAGCATGGCATGGCTCTGGACAGCAGCCCCACAATACACACATACACACACACACACACAACATACCTATATTATCAATATATGGTACGCATACATACATACACACACCAGTGGCTTTTTTATCTTTCATACAAATGTAGCCTAGCATAATCAAGTGGGAGACATTTTCAAACTCCTGCCGCTCTGCAGAGCTAAACGTGAAATTGTAACGGAAATGAACAAATATAACTACATCACATGACCTCAACATACATATAGATTACACATGCTATATCCATTTATTATTGGGGAGATAAAAGTTTTATATGCTGCTATTTTGTAACTGATCAGGGTCAGGAAAATACCTCAGTCGATTTGTTGAAGAGAGTTTGTTACTTTTATAATCCAGATTTATTCTACCACTCTAGTAAAATCAAGTCCAAGTGAATATACAGCCTTGAGTTTCTGTATGGATAAAGCGGTCTTTATTATTTTCCCGTATGAACCCCGCCTGGGTCTGCTACACGTGCTATCATACGGCTCCCCCAGCTCCACTTGTGGCCATCTCGAGGTCCTAACGCTCCTGGTGAAACGTTCCCACCAGGCTCCAGGTGTCCACCAGTCGTCTAGTCGTGTCTGTGGTCACAAATGCCTGGTAGGTCTCTCCATTCACAAAAAAAAAACAGGCCGTCCTCGGTTCCCAGTCCCTTTGTAGTCTGCAATGGGAACCTCGTTTTGTCTTTGTAGTCGTCAAGCGGAACCTTTTTTTGGCAGCCACCGTGTTAGTGGGGACAGGTGATTTATGGCGCAGGGGGCAGCAGGGTGATTCCACCATTCGTTTTTTTTTTTTGTGTGGACTGGTCTGGATGTTGTTATGGCATTCACACACACACACACACACACACACACTATTAGAATTATAGTACTGGGAGAGTTAGACTGGGGGTCCAGGATTAGCGATCAAAAGACTGAGAGGGGTTGGGGTAAAAGGTTGGAGGTAACACTAACCCACCCTGCCCAGGTGCTGTGGTAAAGGGGGCTGAAAGGAGACCCCCATCTGTGGGGTGGATGGGTCGAACATGTGCCGTGTGTGTCTGTTGGTTTTTGTGTTGGTTCTCAAAATGGTGTGTGTGTGTGTGCGTGCATGACTTTTATGAGGTGTACACTTCGTGGTGAACTCCGTCTAGTTGGATTTGAACCGTAACCGATTGGATTTCAGGCTAGGCAGGGTGACCCCTGACCTTTTTACAACATCTGCGCCCCTGACATCCACAGCCACATTTCAACTTCACATTACCCCTCCGTGCCAGTCCCTCTCCTTATCCACACTTCGGGAAAAAAAATCTAGATTTGATCAGCCACTTCGGCGGGTCTTACAAATTGTGTGAAAAAGTGTAGAATAACTTCCTTGTTATAGAAAGATTGAACTTTGTACTGGAGCTTTTGCTTTAGAAAGGACAACAAATGCTATTATATAAACCACATCTTTATTTATATACTTCATTTAAGAATATGATGCACATATCTGCAGTACTCAG
Source organism: Hoplostethus mediterraneus (assembly GCA_034670385.1). Taxonomy (NCBI): domain Eukaryota; kingdom Metazoa; phylum Chordata; class Actinopteri; order Trachichthyiformes; family Trachichthyidae; genus Hoplostethus; species Hoplostethus mediterraneus. Next base: position 40,947 of record JAXDDW010000095.1, read on the forward strand.
CCCCCAAGAGAACCACTAAACCACTACAAGTTACTAATAGAGTCACCAAAGGCAGCCGAAAGTCCCATTTTTAAAGAAAAGCACAAAATAAGAGTCCAGAAGTTCATCAATAAATACCCATATATATATATATATATCTCCGTACAGTGATACTTTTACACACGCCCTTTGAATTTTGTCTGCCAACCATGACACCGGTGGCGGTCTCACATCTGGGTGGCCTCATCTTCAGTGTCTGAGTCATGTGGCAGAGAGCTCTGGGCTGCAGGGAGGTTGTTACACTGCAGGTAGAAGAAAACCACTTGGACCTACACACACACACAAAGTAGCAGGACTTTATAAAGCATCAATGGTTTACTCCAAAAAAAAACCCAGTTCCACTCATTTAATTTTGTTACTGTTTCTAAATGAATACTTTTCAATGTCTCTCTTTGCTGATTGAAAGCACATTTTATAATGCAATAGAATACATATTTATACATTTTTATATATATTCTTATATAGTGTTTTCATTTAATTTCTACCTTTAACTAATTTGTCAATATTTCAGTCATAAGGATAACTTCATCCTCACAAATGTGACTGCTTTGTACGCAAACATCAATAGTATTTCATAACCAGTTGTTCTTAAATGATCATTTTCTCAGTTATGGTAGAAATCTTATTATGGAAAGAAACTCTTCATTTGTACAGGCTGATTTCCTAAACAGAATCTCATCGTGCCTCTTTGATTTTCTCAGTAAAGATGCCCATACATGAGAGGAAAACTTGAGTAAGTAAGAAGGTTTTTGACACTTATTTATATCGAGCTCAACTTTACACTGACCCACTATTTCATGCTCACCTGCACCACCACCTCCTGGGAGATGTCCACAGTGGGGCCGCAGTACCCCAGGCTTGCCACGGGGGGGCGTAAGAGGCTGGGTCCAAACACTGTAGCCAGGTTAATCAGAGACATCTTATTGACCTCTTGCCTCTCTGAGACCCTGTAGGACAGAAAAGAGTCAGCATCACAGACAGAGTGCTTTCAAACAGATTTAATAACAGCATAAGTGGTTTAATTGCAGTGGATCAATATGATTATTGTGTTGTTACCTCATATCTTAGCCCATGATGTCAATACGGTGTAATGGCTAGGGTATGTTCAGCAATACTCATGCAGCTAATTAAATAACTCCCTATGAGAGCACACACATGCATTCATTGCCCAATCTGTCACTCAAATAAATGGACCAGATGAATAAAAATGTCTCCTATTTTGACATCAGTACTTTTTTCATACCTGGCCCACAATGCACTGGGTCTGAACAGCAACATATTAATTCCAAAATGCAATGAAAATGGATCAATAAAGTTTTCTGTCATGGTTAAAAATCGTTGTCAGGGACCGGCTATCTTTCATCACCTGGTCCATTAAAAGTATTTCAACACTGAACAACAATTAAGCCGGGAGTGGTGTGCATATGTGTTGGTGTTGTTGTTGTTGTTGTTGTTGTTGTTGTCTGTCTGTGTTGGCAGGATCCCGACCGTTGGAGGTGGTGCAGGAGATAGAGGAAGGTGTGGCGGTTGACGTCAGGACAGGACTGAAGGAGGGACAGCATGGAGACCAGTCTGGAGTTGAGGTCTTGGATGTCTACAGGAGAAGGGATTTATGTTGAGTTCAAACACTTTGATGAGGGTGTGTGTGTGTGTGTATGTGTGTGTGTGTGTGTGTGTTTGATTAGTGCTCTGGATGCAATACAAGAATGTGTGTGTGTGTGTGCATCTTTGTGTGTTACCCAGCATCTTGGCCAGGCTCTGGAACATCTCCGTGGGCAGCAGAGGTTCAGGCAGCTCTCTGAAGTAGAGTTTGAGAAGACCTGAGACGGCGTTGACTTCTGCGCTTCTCAACCTGGCTACCGCTTCACGCAGACCTGCAATGGGGGGGGTGGAGCCAGGTGGACAGAGGACCATCTTCAGCATCACCTTCATTCTGATAGGTTTGAAAGTGCTTGCTGGGAAACGTCTGGTTTTCTTACTGATGTTGAAGGCCGACTTGAGGCTGCTGACGTCACTGGCGGCTCCTGAAATCCTGTAGATGCCCACTTCCTCCATGCCTCTCCTCTCCACCTCCTCCACACAGCATCGCACCACATGGGGGACCAGCACTCCCTCCTGCCTGGAGGAGGAAACAAAGTCATGCGCACACACACACACACACACACACACACACACATACATAGACAGATTACTGTTGGACATTCAAACACACAGAGATTGCACAGTTTTGAGAAATCACCCCGCAGGTGCTTAGTGCACGAACGTTTTTGTTTTACTCTCCATTCTTGCCACACTTCTGCTATTAGTGTTTCTCTTTCGACCACCCTACTACAAACAAGACATGTCATTTCCTAAAACCAGCTGCAGGAGAGAGGGAAATAAAACTCCGCTGAACAACAGCTGCTTTTAGTTTAGTGGTTTTATGTCGCCGGTGGCTCCAGATGGAAACGCTTCTTGGACTCTCAGCAACCATTTTGGCGGGGTGTCGTTAAGAGTTTACCGATTCCAATGCCATTTTTGATTTTACTTATCGATTTGGTTCTTTGTTGATTCCCTTATCGACTCCTATTAGATAAATAGTTAGTGGAAAAGACTACACACAGCTTTAATGGAGTCCTCTAATGTCAGAATACGTCATTGTTTGCAATCAGTGTTACACGGAAAGGCCCAAAGGTCTGTTGCACAGCTGTCAGGACAAACAGCATCCAGCTGAGCAACAGCCTCTTGGCATCAATGAGAGGCATCAATAGTACAGGAGCTTATCTAGTCTGAGGAATTGGGCAATTTGGAACCGGGACTAAAGTGGAACCGGGTCTGGATGCGAAGCCCTAGCAGCCGTACTGGTCTCCTTACAGTGACTGACAGGAACTTACTGTGCCACAGTTCCAATGGGGACACAGAAGACCGGCTGCTGCGGCGTGGAGGTGGGCGGGCCGAGGGGGTGGGGGCGGTACTTCAGGGACAGGGTCACCTCCACCTGGCCCAGAGACAGCGTCTGTCTTCTCCATCGCTTCTGGAGGGTTGTAGAGTCCAACTGATAGACGCACAAAGAGACAGATGTAGATATAGATATATACATCCAGGTGAACACACACGAACACACACTCTGACAGGTAAATCATTCGAGATATTGAATTTCAGCCGAAGCCCTAAACCTCAGCAGACATGTAGTGACGCTTGGTGTTTGCTAACGCTCCTCTTGCCTTTACAGAAGCTTTGCCCAGGACAGTGTCTTCCCCGCCCTCAGACTGACTCACACACAGCACCCTGAGGTGCTGCGCCCCATCCACCTGGAAGGAGAGCTCCTATTTAAAAGAAAGGAAAGAAAAAATATGGGTTAATCTATCTATCTATCTATCTATCTATCTATCTATCTATCTATCTATCTATCTATCTATCTATCTATCTATCAGTAGAGCTTGAGTCTTACCTGGTCCCAGTGTGGGCTGAGGGTGTGAACTGTTGAATGGGTCTGGGCCCGTGTGTCGTAGAACTCATAGCCATCCACCTCCGCACACACATACACACCTGAGTGAGAGAGAGAGAGAGAGAGAGAGAGAGAGAGAGAGAGAGAGAGAGAGAGAGAGAGCGAGAGCGAGAGCGAGAGAGAGAGAGAGAGAGAGAGAGAGAGAGAGAGAGAGAGAGAGAGAGAGAGAGAGAGAGAGAGAGAGAGAGAGAGAGGGAGGGAGGGGTCCAATTACTTCATCATTCAATGTCTTTAAAATATAAATGATCTGGTCAGTAAAAGTGCTATAATTCTGTCACCCAATGATTTAAGTTACCTACTTTTCCTCCAAAACTAATGGAATTTAAAAAATAATAATATTTTTTTTATTTTATTTTATTTTTATATAATTTTATAAGATTCACTTTGGGTGTCACGTTTTGGACTGAAACTCTCATGTACTGTCATTAGAGAATAGCAACAAATGTACAAGCCGGTTGTTGGAGCCCGCCGGCAGAATGGATGGCTGCACTCAGAGTCCCACACAGCGACTCCTCCTCCTCTTCTGCCGGTGAGAAGGAGAGAAAGAAAGTTACTAACTCGTGTCTGGAAGCTCATCGGATTTACACGGGGGTTGGACTGAGATGAAGTCGAGTGAGTCGAGGCGGACAGGGGAAAGGCATAAATGAAAAAGTGTGTTGGAAAGGGTTAAGCGTTGCATTAAAAGATCAAAGGCAACAGGCCAGACTGTTTCAGACAGGATGTGAATCTGTGGTGAGAGAGAGAGAGACAGAGAGAGAGAGAGAGATTGAGATTGTACCAGTTTTTTTGCTGCTTTGTAGTAGTGGCTTCTGGGTCATTCGTAGTTTGACACATGCGCTGGTGAGGGTGAGCAGATCTGGAGGGACAGTTTCTATGTCTGACGAACAACACATGGCAACCACAGGCACCAATCAGCATGATGGACGTTTTACTAAGCAACATTAAACTGAAGACCAATGAAAAAGGACTAGCACACAAAAAAATGGAATCTACTAATACTAAGTTATCTAGCTAATTAGCCAATCTGACCTCCCAAGTTCAAACTAGCCATACCGGCCACTGGTTAGATTTCTTCCTGGATCTTCATGAAGTCATTTCCATTTATTGCTTTCATTTCTATTTTGACCAGTCCTCCTTTGCTGTTCAAGTTTGCCATTTTGTGTTCTGAAAAACTGGTTCAAATGAGGCACAATAATCTCTGTGTCGTCTCTTTCATATTATAGTTGTGTTCCTCTCCACTGATGGCCTCTGAACTAACCAAACGATTAACCACAAGTTGTTAACTTACTTTCTCTGGTGAGCTTGACAATGGCTTCTCTCCAGTCCTCAAGTTCATACAGGGAGGACAGGAGGATTGAGTGACTCTGTAGTGAGACACAGTTGTAATGTATAGATGTATGCATGCATACATTTGTGTGCATGTAAGTGTGTGTGTGTGTGTGTGTGTGCGTGTGCGTGTGCGTGTGCGTGTGCGTGTGCGTGTGTGTGTGTGTGTACCTTGCCACTGGGGCTGTGCAGCTCCAGTCTGTGGACAGGGGAGTGTGTGAGCAACATCAGTTCCATCTGCTCCAGCTTCTTCTTGCGAGCATGCAAGTACCTGGGTGCTCCCTTCACATGCACACACACACACACACACACACACACACACACACGTTTTGAATATTTCACTCAATGCCTTCAAAACCCATGACAGGTCTACCTCTCTCTCTCTTTCCGTCACACACACCGCGTGTTGCCGTAGCTGCTGCTGGAGGAGGTGCATCTTGGTTCTTATGGTGTGTATGTCGGGCGGTCGCTCCTGGTCCTCAACCCAGCGCAGTCTGAGACCGGCCAGGGGCAGGTACCAGCAGAACCTGTAGTGGGCGTGCTTCCTGGGAGGAAACACAAACACAAACACACACAGTCATGCACAAACAATCCCGTACGTTTATCAGGTATTTTACAACCGCTTTGACTCAGCCAATCAGAACTGAGGAGCGGGACTACAACAAACTACAATAAACGGACCTGTCACTCACCCTTTGGCTGCAGCCTTCAGCTTGGCACACAGCAGCAGGTCGGTATACAGGAAGAGGTGGCGCAAGTTACGCTCTCCCTCACACACATCCACTACAAAGCTGTCACGCATCAGCTGGCGCCTCTGGGGTGCAGACACACACACACACACACACACACATTGTGCTGTTAATACCACAATATGGGTGTATACATATTGTATCCTATACTATATTGTATATGGTTGTGCGTGTGTGTCTCACCATGCCATGGCTGAGCGTCACCTCTCGTTTGCATCGCGAACTCTCGTTGACCCCAGACAGGAAACTCCGAGACAACCTGAGAGCTTCTTGTAAGGCTGTGTAATCCCCATGGTCCACAGGGTGTCGTCTTCAAGAGGTCCTAGAGGCCGAGACCGAGATCACAGTTAAAGGAAAGGTCCACCCGCGGATGCAGACAGGAAGATAAAGGAGAAACAAGGAGAGGGAAGGAAGAGGAAAGGAGAGATGAGAATAGTCAAGACGTTTTTGAAATGATTGAAATGAAAATGAAATTGAAATGACAAGACAAGAACAGGCAAGTTTGATAAAAAATGAAATGAAACGAAGGAAAGAATTATTAAAGGAATTAATTAATTGAATTATCAGGGGTTTTCTCACTTGTAACACTAGTGTGGTCTTGGTTACTCTGTCCAAAGGCTTGTACAGGAGAGCTGGAGAAAGAAGGACAGGGATCACACACACACACACACACACACACATTAATAGTACACAGCAAAGTCGCTAGTCGCTAGTCGCCTGGACGACTGCAACTCCCTCCTTGCTGGTGCCCCGGCGTCAGCCATCAGACCTCTGGAGCTTGTTCAGGAAGCTGCAGCTCGACTGGTGTTCAACCGCCCCAAGCTCTCCCATACAACTACCCTTCTCTGTTCTCTACACTGGCTCCCTGTAGCAGCTCGCATCCAGTTCAAGACCCTGGTGCTAGCCTACAGGGCAGTGAAAGGAACAGCTCCTTCCTACCTCCAGGCTATGGTCAAGCCTTACACCCCCGCCCGACCACTTCGCTCTGCTGCCTCGAGGCGACTGGTTGCCCCGTTGCTCAGAGGGCCCTGCGGCCGATCTACACGGTCCACGGCTCTTCTCTGTCCTGGCCCCGCAGTGGTGGAATGAACTCCCCACTGATGTCAGGACAGCAGAGTCGCTGCCCATCTTTCGCCGCAGGCTGAAAACCCACCTCTTCAGGAGACACTACCCTGACCCTTCCTCCTAGCCTTGCGTATTTGTCGTCATTTATGTGCCTGAGCTCTTGTTTATTGGCTCTTGGATACACTTATTTGTCTTAGCTCTTGTTTATTGGGTTCACTTATTTGTCTTAGCTCTTGTTTATTCGATTCTCTATTTGTCTCATTTGTTAAGATAAGTAGGTTGCTAACTTATTGCACTCTTACATTAACACTAGTTATGCTTAGTTGCTTGTTTAGGAAGGAAATGCACTTATGATTTCTGGTGACTAGTAGTTTTCTTACCTACCTTTGTTGAATGCACTTATTGTAAGTCGCTTTGGATAAAAGCGTCTGCTAAATGACTGTACTGTACTGTACTGCTAGTGTTAATTTAGCTCTGACTGTGTTAACATCAACACTACCCACACCCCTCAGAATTAATTTATCACTTCTCCATCGGCTCCATATCAGTTCCTCATATCAGCTGTCAGCAAATAACACTCCAATGAACATTTACAATAAAATAACTGTCGCCGAAAAAATCAACATTTCTTAGTAGATTTTCTGTGTGCGGACCTTCAAAGGTGTATTTGGTCCGAGCCTTGTCCGCACCGTTGGTAGACATCATGCTCTGGAAAAGGAAAGTGAGACGGTGAGACTGATGAGAACGTGTCTGCTGCACCCATAGGTGGTGCTTGTAGGTGAGCGTTCACCCTGTGTGGTCCGTGTTACCTGCGCCAGCGTTTTGAAGCGGTGGTCAGAGTGTGTGCACTTGCGGACAATTTCCACAGCCTTCTCGTAGTTATCAATGAAACCACGATACACACCGATCTGGCTCACCTGTAAAAGCAGATGGATGGATGGATGGATGGATGGATGGACCATCTGCAAATGGTTGCTGGCATTTAGTGTACAAGTTTTCCAACACTACCCATCCCTAGTGTAAAGACTGGAGTGAGCTGCAGATACTGTCACACTGAGTTCTGCTTCTGTGGCTTGTGCATAACTTACCACTTTCAAAAACAGGTCCCCCACAGTCAGTTCAAAACCCCTTTCAGCGCCAGCGCTGCCCTCTCTCCCTGGGTCCTGATCCACCAGAGGCCTTTGGTCTGGATGCAGACTCGTCCCCGGGCCAGGACTGGACCGTGACTGGCCCAGACGGAGCTTCAGGCCGACGTAGAAGCATTGGTGCATGTCCCTGAGCTCGGGCACCTGGTAGAAAACGGTATGGAACTGTTGACTGGACAGCACCGGCTGGGAGGTCCCGGCCGAAGCCCGCAGAGCCTTCATGGGCTAGAAGTGGAAGGGGTGGGGGAGTAAGACAGGGATAGAGTAAGAAATGATTAAGTACAAGCAGAGAGTGAAAGAGAAGAGACACTAAAGGCAGAATAAATGTGCTGGTGGGAACATGCTGAACTGAACGGATTGAACTGTACAAGCAGAGGGGCAGACGGAGAGAGAGAGAGAACAGAAATAAAAGATAAAAAAAGAGCTGGTCTGTGGTGAGTGATGGAGGTGAGAAATGTGCCACACAATGTGCCGACGAGGGCATACATGAATGCACAAATGGCACACTTACACACATACATACACACCCACGCGTGTGATACTAAGCTACAAGAGCAACAACCACAGTCAGAACATCAACTATCTGAATCATTTCTCACATCCACTTTTTTTTTTTTTTTTTTTAGTTAAATGAGTCATATGAGCAGAAGAAATGCAGAAACTGGAATAGCTGTAGATGGAAATATCAGCAAAATATCAGCAAAACAAAGGGAGAACTTAACCAATAATAACTTGTTATTACACCATTACTTCCTGGTGTACGGCTATTAATGCCCTAGGCAGTTCAATTCAAACCCCAATCTGAGAAGTCTGCTCTTTTCTCTGGCCTTGCTGTCTATAAGAAGCACACATAACAGCAATTCGCTCTGTTAGCAGTTACTATTTTAGTGGAGGGAGACGTGGGAGAGAGATAGAGAGAGAGAGAGAGAGAGAGAGGGGCTGACCATTTGTGGCCAAAAAAGGAAGCTTAACAATGAAGACATTGAATGTTATCATTGCACATAATCTTGTATGGCACAATGTCAGCCACACGCTCAAGGATGTACGCACCGGCACGTTTTGGTACCGTTGTCTTGCAAGAACTGACCATCGACGGAGTTAGTCAAGATTGGTGACAAATTGGTGAATAAATGTCACTTTCTGATTCTCTTGTACACGTTAATTCCCAGGAGAGCGGAGGTCTCATCCCTCCAGTCAGTGCATTGCGTGACATTAAGGTTGTTTTTTTTTTATTGCCAACTCTTTATACTATGGTGACATAGCGATGGGGAAGTTGAGCAGTGTTAGTGATATCAACAGTGTTTATATTTCGCCCCGAGAATAGCAAGCAAACACAGCCTTAAAGTTTTGAGACTAAGAGGGTGTGTCTGCATATACATGTTCCTCCTTAATACTTAATAAAACCAGCAAATGTGTGTGTGTGTGTGTGTGTGTGTGTGTGTGTGTGTGTGTTACCATCAGTAATGTCTCCAGCTCACTGAGGTAGACCTCCTCACTCTCCAGGATGCCTTTCAGCACCACGAGCCTCCTCTCCAACATTTCCTCTGGGCTGCGCACCGTCTGAATGGGAGACGTTCAAAGACACAACCACAAAACATTCTTGAAACCAATCTTAAAAAAAACTTTGGTCAGTCAAAGACATAAAAGTACAACGGGTGACATGAAGTAGAAATCAAAGGAGCTCAGTGACATTTCACAAGGACATTCAGCTGCTAAGACTGTTCGGGGGAAGTGGGCCAGTCAGACATTTCAAAACTGAATTTAGTCAGATGAAATCTATTGGGCATACTCTGTCTTTTGTATGTGGAGTGTGGTGGGCATTGGGATGTATGTGGCTCCACTTACTCATCCTTTTTCTCTGTGGTACTTTCCAAAATATACTAACAGACTAGAGGGAGCTAGGTGACCCGGAGATAGTTGAGTAGTTAAAGGGAAAGGTGAGTATGGTGAGTGAACTGCCCGCTGGAGCATGCAAGGAAATGTAGAAAGTGTATGGAGAGAGGCGAGAGAATATTTTATCAACGGCAATAACAATCTGTGCCAGTGAAGGAAGGCACCGTGGTGGGTTCGCTTACAGGGGTGTCGGGTAAGTCCATGCTCTCCGTTTGGAGGGGGGAGAGCAGACAAGCCACTGACTCTTCCTGGAACACATCCTCCTCCAGCACATCAGAGTCTGCTTCCACCGCAACTGACCCACACACACACACACACACACACACACACACAATACAGAGCAAATGGGAGCAAGATGAGACAGGTTTAAATGCACACTGCCCCATAAACACTTCACAGACTAGATTTTTCAATATATTTAATTATTGAATGGAGAATAATTTTAATTTTCCCCCCAAAAAAACAATAATGCTTTGGAAATAAACGAAATATGAAAATATAAACTGTACAATGACACACTCTTTGCTTTCCACAACTGTTTTTAAACATCCCTCAATGTCTATCTGTCTGCCTGTCTGTCTGTCTCTCTCTCTCTCTCTCGCTCTCTCTCTCTCTCACACACACACACACACACACCATCTCCCTCCCTTACCTGGTATGTGCTGTGACTCCAAATAATCCACCGCCTCCTGATAGACGTCCATGGCTCTGAGGTCGTCTCCCCACAGTGAAGGGTGAGGACAGCATGTGAGCAAACTCAGCTGGCGTTAGAAAACTTCCTGTTTCTGTTATGATGCACAAAAGGGGAAAATACAACTTCCTGTCTGTGTGAGACCCAGTAAAAGCCAAAATGAACTTCAGTTTCAAAACTAGTTTGATAATGTGCTTTATTCCAAATGTCTTTATTCAAAATACTACTAGTCACCATTTAATAGCAACCAGTAACAGTGGAATAGTGACAAGTGAAAATTTTGCATTATCTGTTTTTTTTATCTTTTTTTTTTTTATCTCCTATGATTAAAATGTTCCTCTAGGGAGTCTAGTTTTGCATATCTGTATAGTATCCTCCAAAAATGATAGGATTATTTCTTACTTACTGGGAAGATAAAGGGAACTAAGAGCCTCTACTTACAGTCCAACACTGCCATCTAGGAGAAAAGAAAACAGTTGCAGTAGCCAAAGGTTTATTTAATGTGCATTCTTCACTCATTCTTGGTTTTGCATCGTCAAGTAGCTTCTGGTTCTTGTTTGCACTGTTCAGCTTTTCTTTGAGCTCTTGCTTGGTACTGTCACTGGTCTGATTTTCTCGCTATAGCCTGTTGCAAGGAGCATTTTATGACTGTAAAAATCATATAAATCTGGAGTGGCAGGATAAACAGTGGTGATCAGTGGTGAGGTATTTTACAAATATCTTGATAGGTTTCTAGGTTTATTGAGGAGAGCATGTCGGAGAAAATATATTTAAAATATTTATCTAATTTATTAAATTTAATTGTGGGACTTTTACTTCACTGTTTGATTTTGTTTAATGTAAAGCACTTTATAAACATTGTTTTTAGAAACGTGCTAACAAATAAAGCTAGTAGTAGTAGTAGTAGTAGTCGTCGTCGTCGTCGTCGTCGTAGTAGTATGTCAGAGGAGCTGTGAGTCTCCATCTGGTGACCAGCTATCATCAAGTTGTCACACCTGCTCGGACCCGTTAACTCCTTTTTCGTTGTCCTCTTGTGTTTTGTCTTGTTTCCTGTTTTATTTTGTTACTCACTTGTCGTCTCGTTTCAGGTCACTTTACTTCCTTTCCTCCCCGAAGCTTCCCGCCTGTGTGATTACCTGCCCCGCCCTAAATGTGTTGCACCTGTGCCTCATTGTCTCCCCTCCCTGTTAGTATTTAGTCTGTGTGTTTCCCTGTCCAGTTGCCAGTTCGTCTATTTGTTTCCTGTAACAAGGTTCCAGCTTCCTTTGTTTCCTGCATTCCCTCAAACCTGGTTGAATTAAACTGACTTGTATTTAATCTCCCTGTCTCGAGTCGTGCATTTAGGCCCATGCTCTTGTGCCCAGTCTGACACAAGTAAGTCCTGGCACTCCCTCGTATGTCTATGAAACGCAACATATTTTGATAACACTTAGAAGGATATCACAGCAAAATTTCAAAAATATACCACAGACAATCATATAGTAATACCATATGAGATAAACAATACCATAAACATGATATGGTCACTATAATCTCGCCATTGAGTCCCGCAGACACGCTATAAATCCCTCTAGGAATATTATAGGAATATATTTTTTGTTCAACTTGAATTTTACCATTATAATACATCAGTGTATTCCCAGGTCCCTTGTACTTCTCCTTGCTTCTGAAATCTGACGCCCCGGGTCTCCTCCACGCACCCCGCGTGTTCCTCACACGGCCTGGAGGTGGCGCCGCACACCCACTCTGGTCAGTAGCAGCCCCAGTATCAATCATTATTCTCTCTCTCTCTCTCTCTCTCTCTCTCTCTCTCTCTCTCTCTCTCTCTCTCTCTCTCTCTCTCTCTCTCGAAAATATCCACATTCGGGAAGATAAAAACAAAAGATACATGCATAGTATAAGCAAAACTCAGTAACTGTAACGGGCAAGTAACATCGGACCCAGATGCAGATGGTGTGTAAATCTAATACTTTACTGGATTGTAAAACAAGCAATACAGGCAACCAAATCAGACAGGGATCAGGCGAAGCAGAGTCAGGCAGAACAGGTGAGTAGTAGCAGAACACACTGGGAACCCTGGTGGGCATGACAGGGAAGACAGGACCTGAAACAAAACACAACACAGAACAGACAGGAGACTAGGGGGACTAGGAAGTGGATGGAAAGAGAGGAAGAGGAACTTGAGGCAACAGGTGGGTCAGGAGGGATGGCAGGAGAGATGACAGCCTTCCTCATGATAGTAACGGTGTTGTTGGACGATGCTGACTGAGTTGCCGTTGCTGTGATTGCACTCCCAACCGTAGGGGGATCCCTCTCTGAGTAGCCCCTCCCAAGGTTTCTCCCAATTTTCCCTATAAGGTTTTGTGGGAGTTTTTCCATATCCTCTGTTGAGGGTCCAAGGCTGGGGGATGTCGTGTACTAACCATTTATTGTTGTCACATGTTGGGCACTGTGAAGCCCTTAGAGACTGTAACGGTGATTAAGGGCTATACAAATAAATGTGATTTGATTTAACTGAGTAACGCTGTCTCAAAAATGTCTCTAGGTTTGTCTTTTTGCACTTTTCTTATTTCGTATCTCTAAAAAAATCAAACCCTATTCTGCTGCTGTGTGTGGGTGTGGGCTTGTTCCATTTTAAAACCTGGTTGAAAGAAACCCTCACCACTTGTTAAAGCCTAATAGAGCTGTGGCTTTTTGTTTTTCAAAACTTTTACTCAAACCCACAATTACTGAATTACATTTTCAAACCACATTTACACATTTAGCTGACACTCTTCGCCAGATAAGAGTGTCAGCTAAATGTGCAAAATGTAAATATGGTCCTGGACAAAAGAGTTGAGACTCCAACAAAACTAACCACCGATTCTGTTGCATTTTCCTGTTGTTTCCTTTGGATTTTGTCCTTGCAGGGATTCCCTAGTTTACACAAGAGAGAGATCCCCTCAGAGATCACCCACTGTTCGTTTGAGCTGGAGGTCAAATGAAGTTTAGTAGCACAGTGTTAACTGTTTGTCTGAGAAAATGGTTCATATATAAGTCATTTATCAATGCTCCCTTCAGCTATAACTATAACACTGTTTTAAAACAACAATTAAGACCATGATGGCTAAGTCAGAGATGAATGAAATCTGAAACAAACTGGTCCACAAATACACAGACTATTAGATTACTTAGTGGAAGATTATAGACAATTTCTCAAAGTAAAACCACTGTGAAACTTTGAACACTTTCACTACCAGTTTTTACACAAGAACATCAAAACCACAAACCTGCTTCTCACATGAGCAGGGCGCCTTTGTGTGGACAAACTGCAAACATAATATTTACTAGGAGGTAACACTTTATATTAAGGTATATTAAGGTAGCATGAATATTAGTAGCATATTGGCTCTTTATCACTTTATTACTAAACAGCGCCATATTCAACGTAGCTCGTACAGAGGACCTGCACCGTTTTACACAATACGGATGTTTGTTGTGCATAACCCCAAGCTCTCTTGGCTGAAAACTATACAGAAAGTTTAGGCAGTACATTTGTTCTTAGCCTTGAATAAACTTGAAAAAATATTTTAATAGATATGTTTGAAAATCTCTGAAGTGGTCCATTAATAAAGGAGATATTTCTACTGGTGCTGACTTTCTTCTTCTACCACTGAATGGGAATAGAACCTGTGCATGTCCATTTTTTTTCAAGGTGTAACCCATCACTTAAGAATAGGGTCTGTTACTGGCAGTAGTTGTGTGCTATAATGGATTTACGAAGTGTGAAGAGGACGCAACTTTAGAATAGGGTACCTGTGGGTTATAAGTGTCAAACCTCTAGTGAATTGGTTTTGAGCAAGACCTCACTTTAGAATGGGGAACATATTCTGAGTTAGAAAGACTTAATTTAGTTATTTGGACACTATTAACACTTGTAGTTTTGTGCTTTGTTATACATAAGAATAGACCATATTAAGTGTTATTACAGGGGTTTTTTTTACAATCGCAAACAAGCGTTTACTTATACTTAAGATACTTTTTCTAAACTCTTAACACAGCAATACACCTACATCACACAATTAGCCAAATTGTTAATTTTCTGCTCAAAACCACATTTTGTTAATTAAATACTAACTCTACATTTCAAAATGCAAAAAAACATTCTCTACATACACTAACTCTATCAAAACACGGCAAATCCGACTCAATATCAAATCATTCTTTCAAAACACTAGCACATGTTTTCTATGGAACATATAGTCAATCATAGCACAACGACTTTCAAAATACTATTATACTATACTATACTATAATACTATTACAATACTATTATAATACTATTACAAATACTGCATTACTTTTCATGTTTCAGTTCTACCTGCATACAACAGACAATATGAAATCCACTGTTTTTTTATAATTCAGTTTCCTTTTACTGTAAACCACTGTTTTGGTTGAATGTGTGCATTTTTGGCAACATACTATCTAAAAGTGAATGAGTCATCTTTACTTTATTGAATGTACAGTAGGAAAAAAAATAGTAAGCAGTAAAAGCTTTAGTAGCAACATGAAATTGCTGCCAGTGATGAACAAAAAAATCCAACATACATGGCCTTTGGTTCCAAATGTGTAAAAATAAAATACAGTAAAAAAGGCACAGAAGGGAAAAAACACCAAAATGCACAGTCCTGTTGTAAAAGATCTTCAGCATTTGGCCACATGTTCTCGTCCACATCACATCTTATGTCGTCTCTCGCTATGCACCTTGGATAGAAACGCTTGGCATGCAAAGTGTAAACACAGTATGTGAAAATGCTTTTCAGTATATCCTACAGTATGTACTGTAACCCATGTTTACATGTAGAGTAGTATAGTGTAAAACTCACTATAGAACAAGACATATTGGATAGACACCATACCTGGACGTATTGGTGCCGGTGACCCGCTCACTGTTTCTTTCAAAAGGAACTGTGTACAACTGTTTCATTCATGTTTGGTCTATTTTACACAACTTAAATCAGCTATTTAATTTATTTATAATCAGTCTCAATGATCTGTTGAAAAATGCTTATCAGCTGTTTCAATAAAGCTTTTGAGCTAATGTTGTTGCAGACGTAGAGGCTTTATACTGTATTTTTTAGGTTTTGAACATTAGGTTTTCATTTCTGGCATGCTGTGTGCAAGCAAATAAGACAAGAAAGATCCATAATTTTGGTACTGGGTAAGCTTGTATGTAAAGAAAGCTGTGGGTGTCAACTAATCACAGGCCTGCGAAGCATTTAGGGTCCTGCCCACAGAGTAAAAAAAGGGCCAGGAGTGCTAACCCCTGAAGACCTGCGTGGTGACCACAGACGTCTGGACTCTTTTCCTCATCTTAATCTCCCGGGACATCTGGCACCAGACACACAGATTACACCACATCATCATGCAGCAGTCATCACAAGACGAACCCTGGAGAGGAGAAATTAATACAACAATCAGTTCAACTACTGACCACTACTGACTACTAGAGAACTGAGACTGAGTAACCGCAGTTGGGTCTCTAAACCTAATGGAGTGAAATCTGTACTACCTAGACAATAAACAACAGGCATTTATTCTCTTTTGTTATGCTACAAAATCAGTTAAAAATGCCATTCTTACTTGAAATTTACAAAAATATCCATCCCTAGATCACCACCATATCAAACCACAGTAGGGCCTCTTGGTGAAAGTTGGGACGTCCGGAGAACCCCACCCCCATCCCCTAAACCATGGCGAGGTCTTACCTGGATGCCGTAGCGCTCTCTCACGGAGGAGCGGAGCGTGGTGCCCAAAATGACACCGCTGTCGATCAGGGGTAAACCACAGCACCAGCCAAAGCTACTGACCGTCTGGCACTGCAAGCATGGAAAACAGCAACAGCCACAGCAACCTGGAGGGGAGGGCAGAGGAGATAGAAGGCTACGGTGGTCATCCAGTAAAAGGATGAGTGTTTGAGAAGGAAAGATAATTATATTTCTTTCTATGGTTTATTTTTTATATTTTTTTCTTTTGATGTCTACTTTACTTAAGAAAGAACAAACAAACAAAGAAGGTAAGAGTTCAATTTCTCCATCTCATGACTTGTCTTAGGCTCTTTTGTGAGCATATTTCTGGTGAAAACAATCCTAATGACTTTCATGTATCCTCCCTTTTCTTGACATTTTGTTTGCAGGGTGAAGAAATCAATTGAACCTAAAATCCAAGCACTAGGAATGATGTGTTTGGGTGTAACAGCAAGTAGCGGAACTGCTCAGTTTCTTCCAGTTTTTTTAATGTATTTCACAATCACAAAACTAGCCAAGACAAATACTTGTAATTTTACGACGCTATAATGCACAGCAGATGAGACTCAAACTACTATTTACATTACTACCACTACTAATATTCATACTGATACTACTACTAGTATACTAGCCTACTACTTTTTCAAGTTTAAACAGTGGACTAATAATGCCAAGGTGTCACTGGTAGTGAAGGACATAAGAGTGAGTGGGGTCAGAGGTGTTTGCTGGGTTGACTTACAGGTGCTCATATCACTGCAGCAGTCAAAGAGCCCAGTGCTCCACATGCCAGCAGCGTGGTTGGTGGTGGTGGTGGTGACTGCCATCATCTGCTGTGGCTGCTGCTGGAAAGCCATGCCTGCCCAGGATGGACATCCAGAGAATGAGAAGAAGGAATTTTTCCAGACAGAAGTTTCTAGATGATACTGCCATACTGTATTTTTCTGTTTTATTATGACTGGCAGACAGTTATGGCGCAACGTAAAGCTCAGTGATGCCACCGTAACCATCTCAGGGTGTTTTCTGGTTCATTTATGAGGCCCTGGTCCACTTTCTGACATGTTGGCCGATTACTGAATTAGATCTCGCTGTCACATGTTGAATCTAATTTGGCTAACCACTGACTGATTGATTAACTAATTGTTTGATTGTTGATTTCATGATTTTATTTGACAAGTTACAACGTACCAAGCAAGCATATAGCAATACAGTCATAATAAAATCACAACTTATGTCCATTGTCGTCCTTAAATAAGTTAAGTAGGTCGGCAGGCAGGGAATGCTATTCAGTTCTCTCAGCAACACATAATAAGTGTACACCTGAGAAACACATACATACATGTATACACTAGTGATGTCTAAGCATTTTAAAGGGCTGTTGTTGTTGCCCTATACTGTTGCACGCGCACACACACACATGCGCACACATATAGCTGACTAAGCTAACACTTAGCTTGTGCTGGCCAAACTATTTTTGATTTAAAAATATCACTTTTCAGTAAACTATGACACCACTGGGGCTGATTTGTATGTAATTTAGTTTCATTCATTTTTCCATAACATTGCATAACATTGCATAACATGGACACTCTAACTTGCGTGTGTGTTGTGTGGCCACTTCCCCCCTGCATGTGTTGTGGACAACGTTGCAATTAGTCCTTCTTCTTCTTCTTCTTCATTTTTAACCCTAACTTTCATTAAATTAGGGAAACTGCTTAAAATTACACAATTCAAGTTCAAATTAACATTTGAATTGTGTTAAACACAAAGTGGTACAAGTCATTGACAATTGTCAATTAGCTTTTTCATTAACATTTTAATATTGTCAGTGAATGTACATACCAGTACATGAAAATTCAAATGAAAATCAAAGTATTGCATTTTCATATTGACTCAAATAATGCATGCCAAAGTGGAAAATGAAAATGCTATTGTGGGATTGCATTTTCATTTCCCAATGTTCATTAACATTTGGATTAAGTTAACTTTACACTTCCATAACATTGGTTCTAGCCATTTTAAACGAATGTCCCTAATAATAATAATAACTAAAGGGGTTAAAAATTGCCACAATTTGACTCAACCGGACCAAATCAGGCATGACAGACCATCTCTTCCAAATAATAGTGATGGACAATACATCTGTCTGAAAATAATTATTTTGTATTGTACCATAAATGGAGGCACTGTAGAAAAATAGAAACAATACACATTTCTAAAACTCCAATAAATACGTTGAGGTCACTATAAACTCATTACTGAGAACACAATAACAATATTGTAGTGAATTTTCTCTAATTCAGCCAAACATTTAACTCCGACAATAGGATAGTTCAATTTAAGTATTCTTTAAAGCTAATTTTGTCTTACCTTTTCTCTTGCTCTGGAAACTCGATAGAAAAAACTAGAAAAGAAAAAATCTCACGTCGTCACTTAGAGTTGCACAGATAGATTTGTTTGAAGATATGAGGACGGTTTGATGAGTTTTCCTGGCAAACTCAGAAAAATGTCATATATAATGTCAAATGTCATCATCACCTCATCATGTGTCAAACAGTAGGTTTGACACATGATGAGGTGTGAATCTTCACACCTTTTAGGTGTGAAGTCTAAAAGGATGGTTTTAAGTCACACCCCCACTGGAGTACTCTTGCATCAAGCCCTGGCTAACACATTCACAAAGTTTACACAAAACTATAACCAACAAACAAAAATCTCAGAAGAAATTTCAGACGGATGCATTAGAATTATCAGAGTAAAACTAGATGTCCCTATAATATTATAAGAGGAATGATATAGTAGGGAATGCTGAAACTGCCATTATTGGAAATATGTCATTTAATAAATCAAAAGGGTTAATGAATACATAAAATGCACTTATGATTTCTGGTGACTAGTAGTTTTCTTGCCTACCTACCTTTATGGGCTAATTTATGGGCTTTTGCAGGTAATCCATTGTGTGGTGCTGTTTGTACCAATTGTTTCGAGAAATGCGTTTACTGTTTTGCAAATGTTAAGGATGATTCGAGAAATGTACCAAAGCAACTGACAAAAACTGTAAAGATGGTATAGCTTTTAGAGCTTGAGTCAGTGGTGTGACCCTGCATCCAGCACCGGCCAATTAAGGCCGATTGCAGTTGGGTCATTTTAACCAAACAAAGTGGCCTGTTGTCCCGTTGTTTCTCCACTCCTGCCTTCGTCTCTGTTTGTCATGGCCCCGGTTGTAGCGAGCTTGCTACTGTGGTGCCTGAACCGGGACATGAAAGACAGGGGAGAGACCGTGGTCCTCCAGGGGGAGAACAGCTTCATCTCCACGCCGACCATGACCACAGATGACGACAGCAGCTTCCACCGGATGACGACCGACGATGACGTGGAGCCTCTCTCACCAAGCTGAACAGCTTTGCTGATCCCGGGGGAGACTCAGTAGGCAGTGGCCAGCCTGCCAACGGCCGTGCAACAGATCAGTGCGCCGTTGAGACTGCCACCGGCCCACTAGCCTGGACTCCGACAGTTCAGGTGGAAGCTGCTGTCGCTGTCCGTGGTGGTGGATGTCGGCGCTGTGATTATGCTGTTCTCCCCCTGGATAACCACTGTCTCCACTGTGGCAAGCTTGCTACAACCGGGGCCACGACAGACAGACTAAGTTAGTCAACGGGCCAACATGCCGCTTTATTCACATCACAATAAAATGGTTGGCGCACCTCACCTCTGTCTCAGCAGGTCAGCCGTGGAGGGAACAGGTCGGTTGCTCTCCCCTCCATCCAGCTAACATTCACACACCCACACACAGGTTAAAATGACTCGACTGCAATCGGCCTTAATTGGCCGCAGCCGGTGCCGGTGCCGGATACAAGGAGAGTCAGTCCACTGACTCAACTCTCCCCTACATCCAGCCTACGCCCCCCACACCCTCTCCCCAGTCTGCCACAACCATTTTCGTCAACATTTTGGAACGTCTTGTTGAGGACTTAATCAGAACGTTTGCATATGGGTCTAAGTTGGTCATATAATAACGTTCCCTATATGACTTTAGGGGGACGTTCCGTTTTGGTTATTTTATGGTCACATTGCAACATTACAAAGAGTACATTTGGGACGTTAAGAGAACGTTCCTGTATGGTTCCCTGTTAGTCACATGGGGATGTTTCATTCGGGACTGCATCTAAGTTGGTATACAGTAGGTTCCCTACATGACTTTAGATGTACGTTCAGTTTTTGTTCTTTTATGGTAACATGGCATCACAAAGAGGACTTTTGGGACATAAAGAAGTACAAGTATTTATTATATTGAGTTAAAACTAGTTGGAACAGAAACCAGTGACTGACTAGTGAATACCAAATTAGTCACTAGTACCTGAGATTAGGACTAGTCTATTATATAGCAACTAGTAAAATTACAATAGCGACTAGTAAATGGCAGAATAGTGACTAGAGAGCAAATAACTAGTGGCTAATAGTAATATTCCAATAGGTGTCTGTGGTGAGTTTATATTGACCTTGTTGTATTTTACGGTATTGTTTTATCCTTTTTTTTTTTTATCTCCTATGATTAAAATGTTCCTCTAGGGAGTCTAGTTTTGCATATCTGTATAGTATCCTCCAAAAATGATAGGATTATTTCTTACTTACTGGGAAGATAAAGGGAACTAAGAACCTCTACTTACAGTCCAACACTGCCATCTAGGAGAAAAGAAAACAGTTGCAGTAGCCAAAGGTTTATTTAATGTGCATTCTTCACTCATTCTTGGTTTTGCATCGTCAAGTAGCTTCTGGTTCTTGTTTGCACTGTTCAGCTTTTCTTTGAGCTCTTGCTTGGTACTGTCACTGGTCTGATTTTCTCGCTATAGCCTGTTGCAAGGAGCATTTTATGACTGTAAAAATCATATAAATCTGGAGTGGCAGGATAAACCGCTCTAGGGATCAGTGGTGAGGTACTTTTGCAAATATCTTGATAGGTTTCTAGGTTTATTGAGGAGAGCATGTCGGAGAAAGAGGGCTATTTACATGTCATTTACTTTTTTAAATATATGTATATATATGTTTATCTAATTTATTTAATAATTGTGGGACTTTTACTTCACTGTTTCACTGTGTTTTATTATATGCAAAGCACTTCATAAACATTGTTTTTAGAAACGTGCAAACAAACAAAGCTAGTAGTAGTAGTAGTAGTAGTAAAGTAGTAGTCGCTGTCGTAGTAGTAGTAGCAGTATGTCAGAGGAGCTGTGAGTCTCCATCTGGTGACCAGCTATCATCAAGACGTGTAAATCTATGTCTATGATACACAGCATATTTTGATAACATTTAGAAGGATGGTCTATACATATCACAGCAAAATTTCAAAAATATACCACAGACAATCCTATAGTTATACCATATGAGATAAACAGTACCATAAACATGATATGGTCACTATAAACTCACCATTGAGTACCGCAGACACGCTATAAATCCCTCTAGGAATATTATAGGAATAACTTGAATTTTACCATATCATCTTATGAAACACATCAGTCTATTCCCAGGTCCCTTGTACTTCTCCTTGCTTCTGAAAACTTTTACATGGATTATCAGAATCACATTTGTGGACTGACACTCCGGGTCTCCTCCACGCACCCCGCGTGTTCCTCACACGGCCTGGAGGTGGCGCCGCACACCCACTCTGGTTAGTAGCAGCCATAATATCAATCATAACGAAAAATCTCTCTCTCTCTATGAAAACAGACATAAACATACATCAAATCATTAATAGAGGAATTAATAAATGAATGCACACATGAATTAAAAAATAAACAAATAAATAAATACATTTAAAAAATGTATTTCTTTTTATTTAATTCATTTTACACATTAATTAAAAATAAACATGAATAAATAAATAAATAAAATGTATTTATCCATCCATTTACAATTCCGAAATAATAAATTGCATATATAAATGAATTTGGGGATAAGTAAATATAGAAATATAGAAATAAATGCATAAACACTAAATGTATCTTATTTACTTTGTTAAAGATATTATTTAATTTATTTTGATTCATTAAATGTGTGTATATTTCCAATAATGGCAGTTTCGGCGTTCCCTACTATATCATTCCTCTTATAATATTATAGGGACATCTAGTTTTACTCTGATAATTCTAATGCATCTGTCTGAAATTTCTTCTGAGATTGTTTGTTGGTTATAGTTTTGTGTAAACTTTGTGAGTGTGTTAGCCAGGGCTTGATGCAAGAGTACTGCAGTGGGGGTGTGACTTAAAACCATCCTTTTAGAGGAAAAAGAAACTTCACACCTCATTTTTCTGAGTTTGCCAGCAAAACTCATCAAACCGTCCTCGTATCTCGAAACAAATTAATTTGTGCAACTGTAAGTGACGACGTGAGATTTTTTCTTTTCTTTTTTTTTTTCTATCGAGTTTCCAGAGCAAGAGAAAAGGTAAGACAAAATTAGCTTTAAAGAATACTTAAATTGAACTATCCTATTGTCGGAGTTAAATGTTTGGCTGAATTAGAGAAAATTCACTACAATATTGTTATTGTGTACTCGTAATAGTGTACTAGTAATGAGTTTATAGTGACCTCAACGTATTTATTGGAGTTTTAGAAATGTGTGTTGTTTCTATTTTTCTACAGTGCCACCATTTATGGTACAATACAAAATAATTATTTTCAGACAGATGTATTGTCCATCACTATTATTTGGAAGAGATGGTCTGTCATGCCTGATTTGGTCCGGTTGAGTCAAATTGTGGAGATTTTTAATGAACCAATGTTATGGAAGTGTAAAGTTAACTTAATCCAAATGTTAATGAAAATTGGGAAATGAAAATGCAATCCCACAATAGCATTTTCATTTTCCACTTTTGCATGCATTATTTGAGTCAATATGAAAATGAAAATGCAATAATTTGATTTTCATTTGAATTTTCATGTACTGGTATGTACATTCACTGACAATATTAAAATGTTAATGAAAAAGCTAATTGGCATTTCATTTTCACTTTGTGTTTAACACAATTCAAATGTTAATTTGAATTTGAATTGTGTAATTTTAAGCAGTTTCCCTAATTTAATGAAAATTAGGGTTAGGGTTAAAAATGTTAATGCAATCGCATTGCATTAAGGCCTTATGTGTGCACATAAGGCCTAAACGTCTAACATGATACCATAATAAAATGATGAAAAATGACCATCTGGAAATTTGTATCTATAATTTCAGAGCTAGGCTAATGCCGCACGTTAATGTGTACACCAACATCTAGTGGTCAGCCCAAGTTGGTGATTTATGTGTGTGTGCGCATGTGTGTGTGCACGTGCAACAGTATAGGGCAATAACAACAGTAAAGTGAATCATATCCAATAAAACAAAAAAATTGTGTTCAACTATAATTTCTATATGAAAGTTAAGTTGTTACATATTTTGTTACATATTTAGTCACATGTCTTTTAAATGCTTAATGCTTAGACATCACTAGTGTATACATGTATGTTTGTGTTTCTCAGGTGTACACTTATTATAATAAAACCCACATCTAGAAACTTCTGTCTGGAGAAATTCCTTCTTCTCATTCTCTGGATGTCCATCTTGGGCAGGCATGGCAGTCCAGCAACAGCCACAGCAGATGGCAGTGACCACCACCACCACCACCACCCAAAGTTCTGGCATGTGGAGCACTGAGCTCTTTGACTGCTGCAGTGATATGAGCACCTGTAAGTCAACCCAGCAAATACCTCTGACCTCGCTCACTCTTATGTCCTTCACTACCAGTGACACCTTGGCATTATTAGTCCACTGTTTAAACTTGAAAAAGTAGTAGGCTAGTAGTAGTAGCAGTATTAATATTAGTATTAATAGTGGTAGTAGTATAAATAGTAGTAGTTTGAGTCTCATCTGCTATGCATTAGAGCGTCGTAAAATTACAAGTATTTGTCGTGGTGTAGTGGGCCTAACCCTAATCCTAGTTGTGCTTAATCCACTCACTGACTGGAATCAGTAGACTACAGTAGAGTGCAGCACTTTGGTTTAGGAGCAAGACTGAGCAAGACTGAGCTAGACTGAACATTGATTCCCAACTGATTGTGCAATACAGAAAAAAACTGGCTTACTTGCTGTTACACCCAAACACATCATTCCTCGTGCTTTGATTTTAGGTTCAAATGATTTCTTCGCCCTGTAAACGTACTGTTTACTCAAGTTTCTATCTCTGTTAGTTTCATAGTTAATAAAATGATAATCCTTGGTCCTTGGTCTGGACTGTCTACCAGATGTGATGGAAATCCATTCTCATTCTGCTGACAGACAGACAAACAAATTAAGAGAGGCACGAGCAAAACCTCCTTGGCAGCAAAGCAACAGGAAATCACAGTTTCATGGTTTTACAGTTGACATTTCCTCAACTGGCTGGGTTGAGGTGCCTCTCTGAAACCAGCAAACCACCAGAAGATCTTTTCTCAACAAGACAGATTAATAAAACAGCTTTGAGTGCATTAACTGCACAGCATATATATTCACATCATAGAATAATAAAATAATCTGTCTGCCAAGCATCAGCTGGAGCAACACCATAGGAACATGAAGATTTAGGTTCATTATGTTTCGCTCCCGATCACCTCCAAGTTTATTGAGGGCTTTTATAGATGCTGAGAAATTCAGACTGAGCTGAAGGATAGGAGGGCCAGTGAGTAAAGTAGTGTTAAATATAAAAAATATAAAAAGAAATCATAGAAAGGAACATCACTATCTTACCTTATCTTCCTTTTACTGGATGACCACCGTAGCCTTCTATCTCCTCTCCCCTTCCCTCCAGGTTGCCTTGGCTTCTTTTGTTTACCCTTCTTGCAGTGCCAGACGCTCCATAGCTATGGCTGGTGCTTCTGTTTACCCATGATGGACTCCTGTGGCGTTGTGGGCGTCACGCTCCGCCACGCCATAAGACAGCGCTACGGCATCCAGGTAAGACCTCGCCATGGTTTAGGGGATGGGGGTGGGGTTCTCTAGACGTCCCAACTTTCACCAAGAGGCCCTACTGTGGTTTTGATATGGTGGTGATCTAGGGATGGAGATGCCCCCCATTCAGTTAGTAGCTTAGCCTGATTTCTTTGCGTGGTCTCTCTTGAAGAAACAAAGGTTAAATAAAAGACATACATCGTATATGTATACAGGTGGGTGTTTGGTGAACATACAAATATAGCTGATGTTATAACTGGACTGAAACTGAAACGGATAACTCCATCCTACACTCTGGTTAAATGAAAAATTTTTTGAATGGAAAGTATTGGTGAAAACACACACACAAATACAACCTAAATATGAAGTCTGAATGACACAATAATGACATTATTGTTTACCAGCGACTCCATTTAGTCCTAAATGTAACAAGCATGTGTTTACTATTGCACACTATACATTTCTTTTTTTTTTCAATTTTATACTTTCACATTAATTTGTAAAATGTTCCTTTCATGTTGAAATCATGTTTCATCAATTCATGTTTTTGTTTGTAAATTTCAACTAAGAATGGCATTTTTAACTAATTTTGTAGCATAACAAAAGAGAATAAATGCCTATTGTTTATTGTCTAGTTAGTATAGGACGGACTTCGCTCCATTAGGTTTAGGGACCCAACTGTGGTTACTCAGTCACAGTCTCAGTTCTGTAGTGGTCAGTAGTGGTCAGTAGTGGTCAGTAGTTGAACTGATTGTCGTATTAATCCCTCCTCTCCAGGGTTCGGCTTGTGAGGACTGCTGTTTGATATGGAATTGTAATATGTGTGTCTGGTGCCAGATGTCTCGGGAGATTAAGATAAGGAACAGACTGCAAGGCCACACGTCTGTGGTCACCACGCACGTCGTCACTGGTTAGCACTCCTGGCCCTTTTTTTACTCTGGGCGGGACCCAGAACGCTTCGCAGGCCTGTGATTAGTAGTTTCAGCAGGTTTTAACCTGTAAGCCATCCATTTTTTACTTGAGTTGAATGGTATGTTGTTTTTGTTCTATGCTTTGTGTGTGACCTTGGTCAATAAAATGTAATGCAAGTAAAGAGTTCAGTCCTATCTCTGTCTGCTCCTTCACCTGGCACTGATGGACACTCAATATGAATTACTTTTCCTTAATAAAGCATTGAAATCCACTTTTATGTCTTAGTCTTGATGAAAGATGAAATCAAATTAATTTCACAGCAGTCGACCGAGCAGTTTTGTGCCTGGATCACAAATTGTTTGTGGCCTGTTGATCGTCGGGGTGTGCA
The DNA here is from genome assembly GCA_034670385.1 of Hoplostethus mediterraneus. Taxonomy (NCBI): domain Eukaryota; kingdom Metazoa; phylum Chordata; class Actinopteri; order Trachichthyiformes; family Trachichthyidae; genus Hoplostethus; species Hoplostethus mediterraneus. The sequence goes on from JAXDDW010000095.1 coordinate 67,381, forward strand.
GGAGTGCGGAGATGGAGAGTCCAAGGACAAAAACAGCACAACACTGAACACTTGCTATCTACTTTTTTTTTTTTTTCATGCTGCGAACGGAAGTGGTTTTGTCTAATTTTCTTTCATCTCATTCAACTTAGTTTAACTCCTTCATGACAAACTGGCCTTATGATCACTCACTACACCTCCCTCTACACCTCTACACTTCAAATTCTTAAGAAGCATCAAGGAAATGTTTTTGATCTTGTCAGTATAGTTGCATCTTTTTCTTGATTCCTTGTGAATTTAAACTATATTTGCAGTTTGCCCACACAAATACGCCCTGCTCATGTGAGAAGCAGGTTTGTGGTTTTGATGTTTTTGCATAAAAACTGGTAGTGAAAGTGTTTCCCTGTGGTTTCACTTTGACAGTATAATCTTAAGTAAGTAAGTAAAAATAGACTATGTATTTGTGGACTAGTTTGTTTCAGCTTCCATTCCATTCCTCTTGTGTAAACTAGGGAATCCCTGCACGGACAAAATCCAAAGGAAAGAAGGAAATAACAGGAAAATGCAACAGAATTGGTGGTTAGTTGAGTCATTTTGTTGGAGTCTCAACTCTTTTGTCCAGGACCATATTTACATTTTGCACAATGTGTAAAATGTTATACAACTTGAAACACACAGGAGGGAAAAGACTATTCATCATATCATCAGTCGAGGTGGGGTCTGAGCACGCTCACAACCTATTGACTAAAGTTTGTTTTCACGTCTGTATTCTTCATGTCGCGCCTTCTTGAATCGTTCCCTATACCACCCAACAGGGGCGGACGTAGTGATGTGGGGGTCCCAGGCAAAGGCAAGCACGGTGGCCCCCTGAATCCAAACCCTCACCCTTTTCAATCCATTCATTCATCACCTTCAAGTTGGGGCTGAGCAAAGGCTGATGAGAACACTGGAGCTGATCTCTCCTGACCGAGGAAATAATGATACTCAGCAGTTGATTGTTTGATGAAAAAAGATAAATATAAAAAAGTTAGAAAAATATATTTTCCTCTCTCTTTTTTTGTTTTGGAGCTATGTGAGCTATTTAGAGAGCATGTAAGGTTGGAGAGTTTTGTGTGTACCATTTGGAAAAATGACACAGTATGTACTTGTAAATGTACAGTTAGGGTTGGGGTTAACTGTCCCAAGTCTTTGCAACACAAGTTAGGATGAATGCTTTTTTAAAATTTTAGATTAGCCTTAGCAATAGCCTGTGTGGTGGCAATTTCTGTAAGAAAAGCTCACAAACAAGAAAGTGTCCTTTCCTGGGTTTTATTCTTACACTTGCAAACAACCTTCAACAGAGTTTCAGGCTAAGAGAGAGGGGAAAGAGCTCTTCTCATATTCTCACATATATGAAGCCAGACACCAGGTCAGGAAAAAGGCTTTTGCTGTATTTTTCCCAAACAAAAGGAAGCTCTCAGTCTCTCAGAATCTCACATAAGAACATAGGGTCAAGGCCTTGCTAATAAGAGCTCTGTTCACATGTCCCATGTCATAAATCATTGTCTAAATAAGACTTTGCTTGCATATATGAAGTCAGACATTACCACACCAAGTCAGGAAAAAGGCTTTTGCTGTATTTTTCCCAAACAAAAGGAAGATTATTTTGAAAATGTAATTCAGCAATCGTGGGTTTGAATAAAAGTTTGCTGTGGAAAAAAAACTGTTGGGGTCTATGAGGCTTTAACAAGTGGTGCAGGTTTTTTTTTCAACCAAAGCGCTGGTTTTATGGTGGAACAAACCCACGCCCACACACAGCAGCAGAAGCATTTCCGCAGCAGAATAGTTTTGTTTTTTATACAGTATGAGTAAGAGTATACAACAAGTAACCATCAACCAGTCAAAATAAGAAATGAACAGAGACAAACCTAGAGACAGTTTTTTACTGTATTCCTGAATGTGGATCTTTTCTTATTGCACATACCATGGAAGACTAGGCACGTTTACCTCCTACTGATCTTGCACTAATCTGTGATAGCACACTTTGTAGATCTTTATTGACACATGTAATGGAAGACAGTGTTAGCAAAAGAGTTGCTCACTAGAAATACTCAAATAGGTATTCAGAATATCTTTAAAAACACTTCACACCTGTTGTTGGTTAGGGTAGCTGGTGAGTTTCAGTTTTGTTTCTCAGGAAATACAGCTCTGGAAAAAAATAAGAGACCACTCCAAATTTATCAGTTTCTCTGGTTTTACTATTTGTAGGTATGTGTTTGAGTAAAATGAACTTTTTTTTTTCTTTTAGTTTTATTCTATAAACTACTGCCAACATTTCTCCCAAATACAAAATATTGTCATTTAGAGCATTTATTTGCAGAAAATGACAACTGGTCAAAATATGCCGTGTTTTAAGACCTTGAATAATGCAAAGAAACATGTTCATATTCATTTTTAAACAACACAATATTATTAACTTAGGAAGAGTTCAGAAATCAATATTTGGTGGAAAATGGTCTTCATCTGGTGGTCCTCCATCCATACCTTGATTGACCTGACTGTGTGGCATGGAGCATTGTCCTGCTGGAAAAAACAATCCTCAGAGCTGGGGAACATTGTCAGAGCAGAAGGAAGCAAGTTTTCTTCCAGGACAACCTTGTACGTGGCTTGATTCATACGTCCTTCACAAAGACAAATCTGCTCGATTCCAGCCTTGTTGAAGCACCCCCAGATCATCACCGATCCTTCACATTTCACAGTGGGTGCGGGACACTGGCTTGTAGGCCTCTCCATGTCTCCGTCTAACCATTAGACGACCAAAAAGCAAAACTTTGACAGAGCCCAAGGTTTTTAACACACAAGTAAAACAATGGCTGAAACTGAAACGAGCCTGTGACCACTGACTCTCTTACACACACAGCACACACATACGCATATATGTACACGCACAACATGCACGCACACACAGCACACACACACACACACACACACATGCATACACACACTCAACAGCATACACATACGCATACATGCAGACACACAAAACGCATGCATGCACACACACACACACACACACACACACACACACACACACAGCGCAAACATGCACACACATGCACACATACACACAGAACCACACGTGCACACACGCACATTAATTTGCTTCTTTCTTTTCTATTGTGAGATGTCTTTTGTCTTTATTTGTTTTGTATCTTAACATTTGTATACCGTTTTAACTTTTCTCATACAACTTTTAGTAAAGGCCTAACCAGGGACAGAGGTTGCAAATTAGCCTTGGCTACAAACCTATATGCATGACATCGGTTTTGTATTTTATATGAAACAATGTTCAATGTATTGTCCCTGTTCAATAAACGTCTAAATAAAAATAAAAAGGTGTTGGCAAAGCTGAAATTGGACTCATCAGAGAAGATGACTCCAGTCCTCTATGGTCCAATCCTTATGGTCTTTTGCAAACCTCAGCCTGGCTCTTCTTTGCTTCTCATTGATGAAGGGCTTTTTTTCTAGTTTTGCACAACTTCAGCCCTGCCCCTAGGAGCCTGTTTTGAACAGTCCTCGCTGTGCACTTCACCCCAGCTGCCGTTTGCCATTCTTTTTGTAGGTCACTTGATGTCATCCTACGGTTGTTGAGTGACATTCGAATAAGTTGGCGATCAGAGTTGTTTTCGCCCTCTGCCGGTCTGTAGCTTTGTGTCTGCTGCTTGACCTTGTTCTTATGAACCGCCGTCTTTGAAATTTTAAGGATGGAAGCAACCTGACACTCACTATATCCCTCTGCCAGTAAAGGCAGCATTGAACCCTTCTTTTCCTCACTCAAAACATTTCTTTTCAACTCTTTTGGTATGGTCAATAGTTATTTTTTGATTCCAATTACTTTTGTGGTACTACTAGCACTGTTTTTGCCATCCAGCTATTGCAAGAGGATAGTGATGACCACAGCAGTGGTTTTTATACTTTTCTTTGTTGAATAAGATTTGGTTCAGGTAATCACCTAATCAGTACCTCATTAGGTATAGTGAGGTGTGCCTGTGTTGGAATTCAACAGACACTGGAATCTAATGGGTGATTGATGATGATTGATATATAGTGGCTACTAACCAGAGTGGATGTGCGGCGCCACCTCCAGGCCGTATGAGGAACACGTGGGGTGCGTGGAGGAGAACAGGCGTGACCAGAAACATGATATGGTCACTATAAACTCACCATTGAGTCCCGCAGACACGCTATAAATCCATATAGGAATATTATAGGAATATATTTTTTGTTCAACTTGAATTTTACCATATCATCTTATGAAACACATCAGTGTATTCCCAGGTCCCTTGTACTTCTCCTTGCTTCTGAAAACTTTTACATGGATTGTCAGAATTACATTTGTGGACTGACGCTCCGGGTCTCCTCCACGCACCCCGCGTGTTCCTCACACGGCCTGGAGGTGGCGCCGCACACCCACTCTCTCTCTCTCTCTCTCTCTCTCTCTCTCTCTATCTCTCCCTCCATATTTCCCAAGAAACAAAACTAAACCTCACCAGCTACCCTCCCATCCCCGACAGGATATGGGTCAGATCCTGATTATAACATGAATTCCATGAGCAACTCTTTTGCTTGTATACTTTTCTACACAAGTACTCACAAGACTCTGACTTGAGTCAAACTTAAATAAAGTAGTACTTGATTAATAAGCCTGTGCTGTATGTGTACTTAAATAAAACATTTAAAGTTAAACCAAACCACATGAGACATAAAAATCATTTAGAGTGAATACAATGAAAGCAGCACCCACTGTAAGTACACAGATTATTTCACTGTCTTCCATTACATGTGTCAATAAAGATCTACAAAGGTTGATATCACAGATTATTGCAAGATGGCAGATAACCCTGTTATCAGTAGAAGGTAACCGTGCCTAGTCTTCCATGGTATGTGCAATAAGAAAAGATCCAAATTCGGGAATAGATATTTAATGCTAAATTGGTTGCATTTCAAAATAAAAGATACCTGCAGAGTATATTGTTCTCATTTATGAGCAAAACTTATACAGCAACTGAGTAATTCAGACCAAACTGTCTCTACGTTTGTCTCTGTTCATTTGTTATTTTGACCAATTGGTTACTTGTTGTATCCACGTACACTCTTACTCATACTGTATTTCTGCCATTGTTACAAAAGAAAAAGAAAAGAAAAGAAAAGAGATACAAAAGAAAACAAAACTATTCTGCTGCGGAAATGCTCCTGCTGCTGCATGTGGCTGTGGGTTTGAAAAAAAAAAACCTCACCACTGGTTAAAGCCTCATAGAGCTGTAGCTTTTCGCAGCTGTCTTTTTTTCCACAACAAACTCAAACCTACAATTACTGAATTACATTTTCAAAAGCCCCAAATTGAAGGTGATGTATTGAATGGATTGAAAAGGGTGAGGGTTCGGATTCAGGGGGCCCCGTGCTTGCCTTTGCCTGGGACCCCCACATCACTACGTCTGCCCCTGTTGGGTGGTTTAGGGAACGATTCAAGAAGGCGTGACATGAAGAATGCAGAAGTGAAAACAAACTTTAGTCAATAGGTTGCGAGCATGCTCAGACCTCACCTTACTTAGTGGAAGATTATAGACAATTGCTCTCAAAGTGAAACCACAAGGAAACTTTGAACACTTTCACTACCAGTTTTTATGCAAAAACATCAAAACCACAAACCTGCTCCTCACATGAGCAGGGCGTCTTTGTGTGGACAAACTGCAAATATAATATTTACGAGGAATCAAGAGAAAGATGAAACAACTACACTGACAAGAACTTGGAAAAACATTTCCTTGATGCGTCTTAACAATTAATTTGTTGCTCATATCTGTATTTAGCAATTACCTGCCTTTCATCCCCTTTGGAGGTGCAAGGTTTTTCCAGGACATTTGTCATGAAGGAGTTAAACTAAGTTGGATGAGATGAAAGAAAATGAGACAAAACCACTTCCCTTCGCAGCATGAATTTGCAGTGAGATAGCAAGTGTTCAGTGTTGTGCTGTTTTTGAGGGTCAGCCAAGTACTTGTGCAAGATTTTGTCCTTTTGTCCACACTCCTGCACACCCCGACGATCAACAGGCCACAAACAATTTGTGATGCAGGCACAAAACTGCTCGGTCGACTGCTGTGAAAATGATTTGATTTCATCTTTCATCGAGACTAATGGATTTCAATGCTTTATTAAGGCAAAGTAATCCATCTTTCCAAACAGAGTTCCAGGTGAAGGAGCAGACAGAGATAGGACTGAACTCTTTACTTGCGTTACATTTTATTGACCAAGGTCACACATAAAGCATAGACAAAAAACAACATAACATTCAACTCAAATTTTAAAAAAAATGCATGCAACCAGCAAGTAACTAACAAGCAAGCGTAGGCATTATGAACAACAGAACAGTGGTACACTATATCAATGGTTATGACATAAAATGCTAAAATAGTATTGTACAATATTACATTTCTGTCCTATAAACCAATGTTTCCCAACAAAAACAGTTACAATATTCTGGGTCCCGCCCACAGGGTAAAAAAATCTGTTCATTGAAAAATGCTTATCAGCTGTTTCAATAAAGCTTTTGAGCTGCTGTTGTTGCAGACGTAGAGGCTTTATACTGTATGTAAGGTTTTGAACATTAGGTTTTCATTTCTGGCATGCTGTGTGCAAGCATTTGTAAATAAGACAAGAAAGATCCATAATTTTGGTACTGGGTAAGCTTGTATGTAAAGAAAGCTGTGGGTGTCAACTAATCACAGGCCTGCGAAGCATTTAGGGTCCTGCCCACAGAGTAAAAAAAGGGCCAGGAGTGCTAACCGGTGATGACCTGCGTGGTGACCACAGACGTGTGGGCTTGCACTCTGTTCCTCATCTTAATCTCCCGAGACATCTGGCACCAGACACATGGATAACAATACATCACCATGCAGCAGTCCTCACACCACGAACCCTGGAGAGGAGAAATGAATACGACAATCAGTTCAACTAATGACCACTCCAATTCAGAAAACATGAGCATTGTGTGCAATGTGTGGTCCAGTTTCTAATGTTTCAAAGAAAACAAAAATGAGAGCCATTTGTTGAACTATGATCGCTAAATTGTTGTCATATAACTTTATCTGTATTTGTATGTTATGACTGCAGTTCACCAAACACCCACCTGTATACATATACGATGTATGTCTTTTATTTAACCTTTATTTCTTCAAGAGAGACCACGCAAAGAAATCAGGCTAAGCTTCTAACTGAATGGGGGGCATCTCCATCCCTAGATCACCACCATATCAAAACCACAGTAGGGCCTCTTGGTGAAAGTTGGGACGTCCAGAGAACCCCACCCCCATCCCCTAAACCATGGCGAGGTCTTACCTGGATGCCGTATCGCTCTCTCACGGAGGAGCGGAGCGTGCAGGACACCACGCCACAGGTGTCCACCATGGGTAAGCAGCAGCACCAGCCAAAGCTACCTGCCGTCTGGCACTGCAAGCATGGAAAACAAAACATGCCACAGCAACCTGGAGGGGAGGGCAGAGGAGGCTACGGTGGTCATCCAGTAAAAGGAATAGTGCTTGTGAGTGCTTCTTTTGATGTCTACTTTACTTAAGAAACAAACAAACAAACAAAGAAGGAAATAGATACATTTCTCTATCTCATGACTTGTCTTAGGCTCTTTTGTGAGCATATTTCTGGTGAATACAATCCTAGTGACTTCCTTGTATCCTCCCTGTTCTTGACATTTCCAGGAATACAGCTGCCTACCAGTGACACGGGCCCTCCTATCCTTCAGCTCAGTCTGAATTTCTCAGCATCTATAAAAGCCCTCAATAAACTTGGAGCTGATCGGGAGCAAAACATAATGAACCTAATATCTTCATGTTCCTATGGTGTTGCTCCAGCTGATGCTTGGCAGACAGATTATTTTATTATTCTATGATGTGAATATATATGCTGTGCAGTTAATGCACTCAAAGCTGTCTTATTAATCTGTCTTGTTGAGAAAAGAGCTTTTGCTGGTTTCAGAGAGGCTCCTCAACCCAGCCAGTTGAGGAAACGTCAACTGTAAAACCATGAAACTGTGATTTCCTGTTGCTTTGCTGCCAAGGAGGTTTTGCTCGTGCCTCTCTTAATTTGTTTATCTGTCTGTCAGCAGAATAAGAATGGATTTCTATCACATCTGGTAGACAGTCCAGACCAAGGACCAAGGATTATCATCTTATTAACTATGAAACTAACAGAGATAGAAACTTGATTCCAAATACTAACAGTACGTTTGCAGGGCGAAGAAATCAGTTGAACTTAAAATAAATTCAAGCACGAGGAATGATGTGTTTGGGTGTAACAGCAAGTAGCGCAACTGTTCAGTTTCTTTAATGTATTGCACAATCACAAAACTAGCCAAGTAATATTACGACGCTATAAAGCACAGCAGATGAGACTCAAACTACTACTATTTATACTACTACCACTACTAATACTAATATTAATACTGATACTACTACTGGCCTACTAAGTTTAAGTTTAAGTTTCAAGTTTAAACAGTGGACTAATAATGCCAAGGTGTCACTGGTAGTGAAGGACATAAGAGTGAGTGAGGTCAGAGGTATTTGCTGGGTTGACTTACAGGTCTCCATATCACTGCAGCAGTCAAAGATGTGACTGCTCCACATGCCAGAACTTTGGGTGGTGGTGGTGGTGGTCACTGCGATCATGTGCTGTGGCTGCTGCTGGACTGCCATGTCTGCCCAGGATGGACATCCAGAGAATGAGAAGAAGGAATTTTTCCAGACAGAAGTTTCTAGATGATACTGCCATACTGTATTTTTCTGTTTTATTAGCTCAGTTCAGTGATGCCACTGTAACCATCTCAGGGTGTTTTCTGGTTAATTTATGAGGCCCCGGTCCACTTTCTGACACCACTGGGGCCAATTTGTATGCAATTTAATTGAGTCGTTCGTTTTTCCTATTCATTAACTTTTAGTGCAAAAAGCTAAGTTAAAAGAAGCATCTTGTCTAACCTAGATCAACCTACCTCATACCGACTAGTTTTATTTAACTTTACAGTGAATGTGTAGTAATGTAGCCAGATAAAAGCCACCCAGCGGTCAGGACGATAATTACTACTACTACTACTACTACTACTACTACTACATTACTCTACATACATTACATTACTCTACATTACATTACATTACTCTACCCCAGTTAAATAAATACATATTAATAATAGCTTACAAATGACATCAAGACAGTTAATTAAAAACAGAGCAAAGACATTCACCTGTGCTTTATCAGTGAATCAAACAGCTTCTCGTTTTGAACATTTCCTATTGCCAGCTGACAAAATAAACTTTAGTAATAACATTTAGGGTAGTAACCCCATCAAATATCATAGCAAAACTATAAGTCCCATAGGAATATTGTAGAGGTACCATAGAATGTAAATTCACCATAATAAAGCCATGAGGTTAGGCAGGCTCCTAACCTCCTAACCTAAACTCGAAATAAACGAAAATAAATACAGATAAACTAACTGAATTGATTGTTTGAGACTGTAATGGTGATAAGGACGATACAAAATTGATTTGATAAAACACAACTGGCTCTCCATTTTGAACGAACCGGACTAACGGGGTTAAAGTTCTCCGCAATTTGACATAACCCTAAAAATAAAACACATTTCTAAAACTCCAATGAATATGTTACTGTCACTATAAACTCATTATTGAGTAGACAATAACAATATTGTAGTGAATTTTCTCTAATTCAGCCAAACATTTAACTGAATAGTTCAATTTCAGTATGCTTTTAAGATATTTTTCTCTTACCTTTTCTCTTGCTCTGTCAACTCGATAAAAAAAGAAAAGAAGAGACGAGAGGAGGCAAACTCAGAAAAATGTCATGCTCCCGTTAAACTCTTGATATGAAGTGATATGAAGTTTCTTTTTCCTCTAAAAGGATGGTTTTAAGTCACACCCCCACTGGAGTACTCTTGCATCAAGCCCTGGCTAACACACTCACAAAGTTTACACAAAACTATAACCAACAAACATCTCGGAAGAAATTTCAGACGGATGCATTAGAATTATCAGAATAAAAGTAGATGTCCCTATAACATTATAAGAGGAATGATATAGGAATATTGTAGTGATATTACACGAGGAAAAATGCCATAAATTACGATACGGTTAGTATAAACTCACTATTGAGTACCATAGACATACTATTAGAAATATTATAGGCACACTGGAGTGATTTTTACTTTTTGTTAGGAAATTACTGTTTCCATACATATGGAGGTTCTATGTCAGATTCATAGTATTTCAAATTCTGCCAATATAAAAAGCAATTCTTGTATAGTGCAGCAGATGGCGATGAAACACATTTTATGCTCGAGGAGTAATGCTGCCTTAGAGTGCTGTCGGAAATATCCCAACTCGGCCTCCAGGAGTAATGATGCCTTCATCTACTGTCGGACCAATCGAAGTTCCGAGTGATCCGCACATAAACGAGGTGGTACACGGAGAGTTATTTTCTATGATGTTGTCAAGGTGTGACACTTTGGCATTCTAGCTGTCAATTTGTTGAGGTAATCTGAAGAAATTTCACCCCATGCTTCCTGAGGCACCTCCTACAAGTTGGATTGGCTTGATGGGCACTTCTTATGTACCATACGGTCAAGCTGCTCCCACAACATCTCAATAGGGTTAAGATCTGGTGACTGCGCTGGCCACTCCATTATAGTCAGAATACCAGCTGACTGCTTCTTCCCTAAATAGTTCTTTGCCCATCTTAATCTTTTCCTTTTATTGGCCAGTCTCAGATATGGCTTTGCTTTTCTTCTTTGCTACTCTGCCTAGAAGGCCAGCATCCTGGAGTCGCCTCTTCACTGTTGATGTTGGGACTGGTGTTTTGCGGGTACCATTTGATGAAGCTGCCAGTTGAGGACCTGGGAGGCGTCTGTTTCTCAAACTAGAGACTCTGATGTACTTGTCCTCTGGCTCAGTCGTGCACCAGGGCCTCCCTTGTCTTTCTATTCTGGTTAGAGCCAGTTTGCGCTGTTCTGTGAAGGGAGTAGTACACATCGTTGTATGAGATCTCCAGTTTCTTGGCAATTTCTCACATGGAATAGCTTTCATTTCTCAGAACAAGAATAGACTGACGAGTTTCAGAAGGAAGCTCTTTTTTTTCTGGCCATTTTGAGACCATAATCTAACCCACAAATGCTGCTGCTCCAGATACTCAAGGAAGGCCAATTTTATTGCTTCTTTAATCAACACAACAGTTTTCAATGATCAATTAACCTTTGAACACGTTTTCTTCCAGCTATAATAGTCATTTACCATGTTAACAATCTCTAAACTGTATTTCTGATCAATTTAATGTTATTTTAATTGAAATAAATTGTGCTTTTCTTTCAAAAGTAAGAACATTTATAAGTGACCCCAAACTTTTGAGCGGTAGTGTAGATTTTTTATATTGCCACAAAGATGTAATAAAGACCTACATCATTACTGATACCCTAACAGGTCTCCTGGAACATTAATGAAAACTTCAATTACAGGCCAGATGCACTTAATTCTGCCACTGCAACATGAAGTAGCTCTTTACCACTCCATTTCTAAAATAAAACCACATTCTATCCAACAGTCAATTGTGCTATTATTTCTGACCAAAAGCACTTGAACACGTGCTTTACGAAGTAGGAGTTTACGAGGAGCACATGAGGGCAGCATAACACCATCACATGGACATGTCTTTATTGTGACAAACATGTTGCGTTGTTGTTGAGTTAGTCTTATAATAATAATAATAATAATAATAATAATAATAATAATAATGCTATATTAATAATAATTAACAATAACAATATTAATAGTATTATAATATAATATTAATACTAGAATTATACATAGCAATACAGCAGAATGTCGGCAAATCATTATTATTATTATTATTATTATTATTATTATTATTATAGTATTACAATACCAAGACCAATGAGTACTGATATAGGCTAATAAAAATTTACAGGCTACTGACTTGCAAAATGTGGGAAACGTCTAATTGACAATTGGTGTGTAATGGTGAGTTTAGGGACTTTGGGACACACAACCACACACACACACACACACACACACACACACACACACACACACACACACACAGTGAAAAGGAGGGTATCCTTTTCACTCATTGACACCATTATTACCAGTGGTAGCAGTGTGGGTGGTGGTGTGGATGGGGTGAGTGGGAGGGAGAGAGAGCGAAAGAGAAGCAAACGGATAAACCCTTTGAGTCACATACTCCGTGAGTGCAAAGAGAGACGATGCCGCGGCCAATCTCACCTTTTCATCATTTAACATTTCTATTATCTATACTTTTACATAATCCCACGATAACAACCCAAACTAAGGAATGATGTCGATAGGCAACGCGACCGAGGCAAAGGACTACACCTGTGTGCGTTTCTACGTGTCGACCTTCTCATTCTCCGTCTTGCTGTTCTTCAACATCCTCATAAACTGGACCATAGTTTGCGAGGAGCGGCTTCGGGGTCATGCCCGGTTTGTTCTGGTTTTCCACCTGTTGGTGTCCGCCTTGGTTCACCTGGGGATGAGCAGCGTTTTCTACTACCAGATACACCTGACCGCCCGGCCAGGACCGTCTGTCTGCTTGGTCATGGTGACCATTTTAATCAGCAGCGCCTCTAATATCCTCCTGACGCTCACGGCTATGGCCTTGGACCGGTATTTCGCCGTCTGCCATCCGATGAGGTACGATTTGATCTGCTGTGGTAGGCGGTGGCCCTGGCTGCTGGGACTAATGACCTGGGTCCTGGCCCTGTTCATCCCCCTCACCCTGTCCGGGGGGGTCACCGGGCCAGACGGGGAGTGCGGACCGAAGCAGCTGAAGAGCGACGGCCCGCTGGTTAAGTTACTGTTCATAACTGTATGCGCTGTGCTCATACTGTACAGCTACGTGAGGATACTGATGGAGGGACGGCGCCTAGGGGTGCTGAATCGACGCAACCGGGTGGGATGCAAGACAATTGCCTTACACGGCACCCAGCTGGCCGTTTATATCCTGCCCAACTTTGTGAACTTTGTGCTAACGGTTCTCGAGAAACAACATCATATTCAGCGGGGGACCAAAGAGCTGTCAGCGGTGGTCATTTTTGCTTTCTTCAGCTTGGCGCAGTGCTTTGCGCCGGTCGTGTACGGTCTGCGTAAAGAGGAACTTGTGGAGCAGCTGAGTCACAGGTTCCCCTGCTGTTCCCGCTACTTGAAAAGTGTCGTCGGGTGGACTGTGCACGCCAAATGGGCACGCGCCCCCCCCAGACCAAGGTTTGTTGATGCGTCGACTTTTACTGATTTACAGATATTCTCTAACCGCTTCAAACGAGATTGAGCCAATCAGAATTGAGGACATAGCATAGTTTTACGCACGTTTTACGCACTTCATTGGGAAAACATCGAGTTAAGGTTACTAAGCTTAATACACGTGCAGTACATTAATAAGCATTTAATAAGAATGAACATCTTGGTAATTATCTAATGAGTCCTGTAATAGTCGTGTATGTATAGTAGTATGTAGTATGTAGACCTCCCGAGAGCACTTCCAAAAATATCATCATTCCAATGCAATTCTTGAAATTAAACAATTGCAATAAGTGGCAATATTGGCACCAGGTGAAAGTGTCTCACTCCACTGGCATAATAAGATGTAAAGGCTCAATACTAGACTAAATTACTTGTTAACATAGATCTTTTTGCACTGAATTTAGACTACAGCTGGGGGAAAAAACACTTCCTTTTTATGTTTTGGAAATTTGAGCATGTAAAATACCCATTTCACCATGGGAAAAAAACACTTCCTTACAAAACTAGCATATGATATGATGCTATTTCAGGCTCAGCTGTTACATGTTTGTTTTTTCTCCCCCCAGGGAAAGAACTCTGACAGCCCATACCATCATCTCTCTGGAGGTGCCACAGGCCCCAGAGGAGGAAACCAGGCCAATGTCAGTCACAAGTTCTTCACTTGACGTACACTCATCTCAAGGCAATATGGATAATGCCTGATGGGAAAATGGGAAAAGTTGACTTCAGGATATCGAATGCCACTAGAACGTTTGGTTGCGTGGCTGACTGACTCTTCTGTGGACATGCAGAAAGCCTTCTACTGGCCTCAGGAACCACTTTGGATATAGACATTAAAGGTCTCAACCTCCTTGGTTTAGACACAAGCCCATTGGATGTGAAATAACACAATGACATTAACGTGCAGTTTGACAGAGCCTCAGAATAAGTGTAGTCACAGCTGAATCCTCATAAAGACAAAAATTGCTGGAGAGAGAACCAGCAATCTGTTGACTTTTTTTGCAGATTGTTAGACTATGAACTTTGATTGGACATTAAAAGTGGCTATTGTTATTAGAATGACCTTGTTCCATTTGAACACTTTTCACACCTGAAATTAGGAGAGGGGTGGCCATATGCAAAAAGGGCAGTAGTGCATTAACGAGCCACTCATGACTGAAAACTTAAAACAAATTTAAGCAGGACAGTCTGCACTCAAATCTTATGGTCATTGTCATTTCACATTCAAAGTAACATAAGTATCGAGCCAAAATATCAACCGCACATTGCTGTCCAAATACTCATGGTTTTAGGTTACTCAGTTGATGTATTTATATGAAGTCAGATTATAAATGAGTTAGTACTGTGAATGGATCTCTATTAGTTACAGTAATATATTAAGTGCCCATGCCTTCTATCGATAGGTGGTGTTAAAGCCTGAACAGCCTAAAACACTACCCAGAGAAGATGAGAAGCCCTGGAGCAAACCTGATTTTTGCTTTAATCTCCCTGTGAAACTACCTCTATGAATACTATATAACTAATAAAAAAAATAACCTTCATAAGTTCAGTGATAGTCTGTAAACAAAGCAAGAGCTTAGACTGCGAACACGTGATGTGCAGCGGCTTCGAGGTCTGCGACTGAGCTTGTTCCTTTCGTTGTCAGACAGAACAGGCTGGGGAAATTCTCAACGTTAACCACAGGCCTCGCAAACCGCTGGCACCCTGTTCGCCTCCCTTTCGCACACATTTTCAGTTTATGCATACAAGGCAGGAAAGGGCTCATGTTTTGATATCGCTGTAGCATCTATGTACCATCAGGCATCTGGAGACATTCCAGTAAGTGGCAGAAGTAAGTGCTGGAAGAGCTTTGCTGCAGAAGTGAAACCAGGTTGCAGGTTATAATGAACACAATAAAAATAGGAAGTGAGTTAGGGGGTAAAAATAAAGCTTCAACATACAAGAAGAAGTCTCTAGTCTGAGCTTTATTATTTTTATACAGGTTGCAATAGTTTGTACAAGCTACAAAAAAGAAAGGCCTACTAAATGCTGCATTCAGACAAATCATCTCACCACATTACATAGTTGCACTGCAACTCCACTCAGGCAAAGGCCAAAGAAAGACAGAAACATGGCTGTACTAGTATTTCAGTAAATTAAAGTGATATGCACACCCAACTCGTTCACTGGTGGTGGATAAGTGCTAAGCAGTAAACCTCAAAGTAGGTCTGCACAACATTCTTGCGTCACCAAAATCTTGGTCATGTTGACTGAGTTAGTCTTAGCAGTGAGACAGTCCCCATAATCCCTTTAAATAGTTTGTTAGGAATCAATGATCTCACACTGAAACTAAATTCGGCATGGGTTGAATACAATATACAGTCTACATCAGGATTCAGACACATCACTGACTCAATGGTAATGTTGTTTGTGACAATAAAAATGTTGGTAGTACAAGAACTTTGTCTGGCCCTACTTTGAGTTTCCTGTATTATTATTAGGACAACAGGCACTTCACCTCAGCTAGACGGCACAGATTAAAAGCACACAACGAAGTATGTATTTAAGTTACCCTACTATATGTACACGATTATATACACACGATGTTTGGGCAGCAAGCACTTACAACTGGGTGTTTTGGGAAAAAACATCCCAAAACCAGGTATGCAGACTGATTTGGTGAATTACCTTTAATTACAGTTAATGCTGCCGGCTACTTTTGGCAGGGAGAAAATAAATGCTTGCACTTAGGTAGTTCATGTGACGGCCATCGTGAAAGAATGAGCGGACCTGCACATTTTCAGTTCCACGTGCAAGTTTGTTCTTTTTTTTTTTTGTCTCTGGTCACAACGAGGACTTTATACGGCATCTGTGGACTAAGGCAAAGGCTCTGTTCCTGACATGTTAGTGTACTGAGCACCGAGTGAGCTTAGCATGCAAAAAGGCATGAGGTACATAAAGAAACTCCACTGCAGTCTATACAATTGTGTATTCAATTAAAAAGAAAAAATATATATATGTAGATAACTATACAAAAAAAAGTTCAAAAACACCTTTGTGCATAACTTAACTTGTCCATAACTGATCATGTTAGAGTTTGAACAGTGTTACAACAGGTTCAAAATTAAGATCATTCAATTCACTAGAAACGTGGATGTCGGGTCATTCGTGATACATGTGACATCTCCATCCACACATTCGAAGGACATTGAATCAACTGCTACGATTAAGGACCACATCACTTTTGGGGAAATTGGCTTGTTGGTCAACTAACCTTTTCCATGTTTGAATAGGAGAACAACCAAAATCATCTCTTGTGTCTCTGGTAGATATCTGTCCCTTGTACATGCTAACATGTTAGCATACAGTGTGTTAGGTGCCGTAGGCAGTAAGCATTATCTAACCAACAGGCCAGTTTCTCAAAACGTGGTGTAGTCCTTCAACAATAATACAGTACAGATTAAAGGAGCCCTCGTGTGTGATGGAGCAATGGTGGCAACAACCAAAGGTGATGAACAAAGTACAGGATTAACAAGAGGGGAAGGAAAAAGTTTGAGAGGAGAAGGACCAGACAAGACCTGGAGCCTGATTAGAGCTCCAGGAGAGAAAAAAATAAATTGAAGAAAAAAAAAGAAAAGAGATTAAAAGTCGAGGAGCGCTGTGTCTAGAAGCCCAGCGGGTGAGGAGAGACCACTCCTCCGTTCTCAACCACGGCTGTAGAGATGGCCCGCAGGTTCTTGAAAAGCTGCCTGGATTGGCTGGAGCGCAGAGCCTTGACGTCCTGCATGATCCTATCATGGGCCTGAACGGGATGGGGGGGGTGTCAAAGAGAGAACAACAACTTTAACATTAACCAATCTGCTGAGCTACAAGTTCAAAATGTTTTATCTTCAAAACGATTTGTAGTAGTTATCTGGTACATCTCGTACATCATCTCTAGTCTGTATTTACTCAACAAAAAGTAACCCGATATGTCGGGTTGTTTTCCGGATGAGCTTGTTCCATACGCTCAGTGTTGGGCTCTGCTACCCAGAGTCAGACATCACACACACCTGCCAAGGTTATGAAGATGACAAATCTATAAAAACATTAGCTGAAACTGTACACTCATTAGTGCATTTCCTTCCTAAACAAGTACCTAAGAGCAGAAGTTATCTACCTACTTTTTTATTTACTCAAATAAGTGAAGACAAATAAACAAGTGCTAAGAGGAAGGGTCAGGGTAGTGTTTCTTGAAGAGGTGGGTTTTCAGCCAGCCAGTGGGGCCAGGACAGAGAAAAGGCAGCAGAGCGAAGTGGTCGAGCGGGGGTGTAAGGCTTGACCACAGCCTGGAGGTAGGAAGGAGCTGTTCCTTTAACTGCCCTATAGGCTAGCACCGGGGTCTTGAACTGGATGCGAGCTGCTGCAGGGAGCCAGTGTAGAGAAGAGAGAAGGGTAGTTGTGTGGGAGAACTTGGTTGCGCGGTTGAACACCAGACGAGCTGCAGCTTCCTGAACAAGCTCCAGATGTCTGATGGCCGACGCCGGGGCAGTTTGTAAAGAAAGGTCTTAGCGTGGCTCATAACTGTAAGAGTAATGCATCATGTCTTTCAACTTGATGTCAGCAATCATTTTGTTAGAGTAGATGACATTTTTTTTCATCGTACCAACAACCAAGAACCAGTGTAAAAAATAATTGCATGACTTGCACTATTAAATTAGCTGGCTATACTATGGCATTACAGGTCACTTCAGCGGCATGCAATGGTGTTTGAGACAACCAGAGACACTTAATACTTGAATGATAATAACAATAAGACGCACTATTGCAACAGACCCCTGCTAGCCTGCACTGCTGATATAGAGGTGCCTTGTGATTTTAAAACACCACATAGGCTTTGACTGTTGCATGCAGATATAAGGAGCTTGAATGAAGACGGACTTCATACACATCTGGATAAATGAAACTGACACTTGACTCTTCAAGTGAAAAAGCGTGCCAGTGGAGTAACATCAGACTCTTCAAGTGAAAAAGCGTGCCAGTGGAGTAAGATCAGACTCTTCAAGTGAAAAAGCGTGCCAGTGGAGTAAGATCAGACTCTTCAAGTGAAAAAGCGTGCCAGTGGAGTAAGATCATTTCACTTTTGAAATGAGAAAAGATTATAAATGACACATCTCTCCCCTTATGCCAAGAAGCTGTCAGGTGCTGTCAGAACATCCCTGAAAGTTTAATAGTATTGAATGTTATTCTATAGATCCCTAGATTTTTTCCCCCACTTGTATAAAAATATATTTTAAGACTAAATATAAAGATATAAGTTTGACATTTTTCAGCAGCGTGGCCACCTCTGAAGAGCCTCTTACCTCTACACACCAGGTCTCACACAGCACCTTCTCATGCTGAGCTGAGGGATGACCCTGACTCAGAGAACGAGAAGCTCTGCAGGGAGGAAAAAAAACACGAGACATTGCACTTCAGGCTGCGTAGGAGTGTGTGGAATAAGACTAGACTCTAGAGAAAACGTGTGGGAGTAACTTTGTGTCGAGGGAGTGAAAGGGGGTCAAACAGATGCAAGGAGGGTAAGAGAGAGGAGTGAAGAGGGGTGGAAGGAGCATGACACTGTTTAAGTGTTTAGTCGCTTGTTTGAATGCTTTTGTGTACCTTGACAGGACAACCACCATGGCGTAGAGGTCAATGGCGCAGTCTGCGACTCTCTTCAGGACAAACTGTTCCTCTGCAACAGGAAACGGCTTGTGACTTACACCATCACACAGCAAACTTCAACTTCAACCATATCAAGTGTTGGCAACTCTTCAACTCTTCATAGTTGGCAAGAAGACTAAACCTTTAGGCTTATTGTCTATGAAGAGTCATTTGTCAGGTTTAGGCTTAATGCCAACTAGTCATGATATGATTATAATGCAGTGAAGCATGACTTGCTGTGGGCAAATCATCATCAAGTATTTTTTTTAAAGCAATATCCTGAAATGCAAGACGTGCTGAAATATATTTTCCATTGTACAAGACTCAAACCAATCAGAAATGGCTGAAATGACTCTACATCACGCCTGATTACCCCCAAAAACCAATGTGCTAGTTGGGGAATTTTTCTTCCATTTTCCTTTTCAAACGTTTGTCCCAACACCCGCAATGTTCACACACACACACACACACACACACACACACACACACACACACACACACACACACACACTCCCTCTCTCACACACACACTCACCAATGATCTTCTTGCCATGTTTGAGCAGTAGCTCCTCAATGACAGCTCCAAACTGTTCGATGGCTTTCACTGTCTAGAGAGCAGAGAAACACAATCGTAAGGGAGCGCAAGGCTTTCTGAACACGGTGTGGCGATCAATCAAGACCATCCCATCACATAAAACGTCACAAGTTCAATCCCCACAGCAGCCATGTCTCCTGTCCCTGAGTGACACAGTGAACCCTTTGCCTACTCACTCAGCTTAAGTCACTCCGGATAAGAGCATTAGCTAAACGCCTAAAATGTAAACACACAAACAAACGGCTAACATACCAGTTCACCGCTTTGTGCCAGCTCAGGGTGTACAGGCCCCTGCAGCGTCAGACCTGTGCCCAAACCTGCCTTTCTACAATGACACAAAAAAAAAGAAGAAGAAAATGTTAGTGTACCAAGAAAACCTTGTTGGCAGGGATGGAGGGGGGAGAGAGAGAGAGAGAGAGAGAGAGAGAGAGAGAGAGAGAGAGAGAGAGAGAGAGAGAGAGAGAGAGAGAGAGAGAGAGAGAGAGAGAGAGAGAGAGAGAGAGAGAGAGGGACAGGGGGTGATAAAGAGAGAGATGGAGACATGAGAGAAAGAAGGAGACTGAACCTCTTTGCTCTCTTGCTGATCTCTCCAGCCAGCAGCCCGGCGTTGCCCAGTGGGTTTTTCAGGGCCTTTTGTAAGCTCTTCAATTGGTTACCAGCATTCTGGAGGGAAATGGAGGACACACACACACACACACACACACACACTTAGTCAAGGTGTTCACCCACACAATCTCAATGCATATCACTACTCAATGGAGCAGGCAGTCAGAGGGAGTTACTTCTTTGTAGCCGACTTTCAAAGTTAAATTATGTTGCAGTGCCAGTATAGTGGGAACACAGTGCTGCTGGAGTTTCTCTGACAGCCAGCAGAAAACACTTCCTGTTTGTACATTTCTATTCTGCCTATCTGTGTGTGTGGTAGCAAAGGCAACTTACTTATCAGATAATAACAGCCAAAATTTAGAAGAAAAAAAAAAAAAAGGTTTGATTTTTTTGATTACCTGGAAGCCGTTGAGAGCCACAAAGAGCCGGAGGATGTCGTTGGTGCCCTCGAAGATGCGGAAAATTCTCAGGTCCCTCATCACTCGCTCCACTCCAGAATCCTGTACATAGGCAGATAGATGATGATACTCTATTTCACACTGTACAATAAAGACTTTTCAAAAGGCCTATTAATCAGTGCATTGAAATTGGCTGGTCTGAGAAAATGATGCGGTTTAAATGAGTCTGTAATCTTAAATCACTTCGGACCTTAGGACTTCATAAGTGTGAGAGAAGGATTTGGTGAAACAGCCTGTCAACTAACATGATGGCAATGTGTCGTAATATGTATCAGTTACAAACAGTTCGAACTCTGTCTCATCAACACATGATTTTAACACTCTGCCAATTGAGGAACAGTCTGCAAACAGGAACAACTGCTATTGAGTTGAAAGCCTCCAATTCTGCAGGTGCCAGACATAGTTCATATGTGGTGATGCACAAACAATATATTCTATATTCCATCTAAAAGAGTAGAGAAAATGCACAATGCACTTTTGAGTTAGCTTTCTTGGTGCAATGAGACCCAGAGGAAGAAAAAAAAAAACCGCAAAAACCAAAATGTGTCGGAACTGTGTTTTCTTCTTCCCCGGACAACTCATGGCACAACTAATTGCGCAATTAACATCCGAGTACTAGAAGAAACTTCTGCACTGCACAAAGTGGGTGACATTTTGGACCAGCACTGCTCCCTTTCTACTGTGAAGTATTGTATTATATTACAGTGCTTCAGATCACCGTTCCATTACCGAGCATACTTTCCATTGTGCTGAGAGTGTGGCATACGGGGGCATATAATGTCTGGTTTATTTTTAGCAGAGCGAAATTCTCTTTAACCTCACCTATCTTCAGCTAGGTTGGGCCATGAATTCTTGTGAACATCTGTATTCTTTAATGTCCCTGTACAAACCCTACATGTGGTTTTAGTCTTTTTGATGCGTGACTCGTATGCAGAACCTATGTGTCTCATTATCATACCACACTGGGACGGAAACACATCTACTCAACCTCTACGTTGAGAAATGGAAAGCTATCTGTTGCCCAGATACATGAGCAAAGCTGTGAGCTGTTGTTTGTCTTTAAAGCATTCGGTGCTGGCTGACCATGTCATCAATATTGAGTTGATTAAAAAGGTTTGCTAAAAATAGGCTTGATTAAAATAGGTTTGCATTGTTGTTGTTTTTGTTAGTCTGTCATGATGTTAGCTATAAGAATTGTACATTGTATGGATACCGGTAACTGCACCGTGCACGTACTCAGATGGCCCACGTGTATGTAATGGGTTGACCACTCACCTTCATGAAACCCATGCCGCCCATAACCTGAATACACTCATCAGTCACTGTCCATGCTGCTTCCTGCCATAAAGCAGACACGAAGACACACATCAGTTTTCACTGCCAGTCAAACATAATCCATTTTCTTCTTCACTCAGCTAAATGACAATTTCCACTTCCTTCCTTCTGCCATGTGTTCAATGTGTCTTCCGCAGAATAAGGAACATCATAAGGTGCCATGTCCCTTTGTCTGTTTATTTGTTTTAAAGCCCCAAACGATAGAGCATTATAGCAATAATACCCAAGAGGGTGTTCTTTTACTTGGTGGTACAACGGTGATGCAATAGGTATGAAGTGCTGCTGACCACTGAAGGCAGCACCATAATCACGGTAATCACCACTGCTCTAGGGTATTATGGCTTTTTTTTTTTTTGAGTGAAAGGTTTTCTTCAAAGTAGTGTACATACATAAGCAAAACTGGAAGGTGTTTTGGACCAATCACATTGCTCGGCTGAAACTACCCTTGGTACAGAAAGAATGAAACGGTACTTACAGAGGCAAAGATTTTGCTGATGGCAGCTTCTATCTGGAATTCAGATGCCCCACTGTCCATGTTGCCACTGACCATGTAGGCCATTGACTGCAAACAGAAAGGGTGTTGCCATTTACAACATTCGGGTCTGAAGGTATACCGACAGAGCTGTCACGTGTGTCAACTCACACCACAACTTAAAAGGATCTATGTGTGGACATCAACACAAATTATGTAATTCCACAGAAGTGTTCAAGGGTAAAACAGAAACAACAGCTGGTAAAGAAGCCCTTATACGTTTTAGTAGCTTTTCTCCGTTTGGCATCTAGATGTTGGCAATTTAAAAACAGAATTTGCTGCTTTTAAACAGAATCAGTTAAAGAAATCTCAGTGTGCCATGAGACGAAAGTATCTGAAGTGAGTGCGGATCGGAACAGGGGTGCAGGTAGAAGATTCGCCGTCAAGCTGTCTGACCTCAGTGACGTAATGCAACATGGCCATGCGTGCCACCTTCTCCTGGATGGCGCCGTAGTTGTGGATCTTGCTCCCAAACTGGGTCCTGTTGGCTGCGTGGTCCACCTGAGGAAGAGGAAGATCACGTCGACATTCATATGAAGAACTCATGGGCGACATGTGCAAAACAAGTTTCAGTTACAAGCTTTATATTGTTACTATGATACAACAATAGAGTTGGGAGAAGAACTGCGAGTATCATAAAACGTCCCATAAAGACCGGGGCTCAAGTGGTTGGCTCTCTAATAATAGCCCGGGAGCTTAGATTACCAAAACGACACTTCACATATAGCGGAACATGCTGACATGTTTATCTTGTTGCAATATATACAGGTACTGGTGCGAGCATTTAAACAAAAACATCATCAGCTACCGCAGCATCAATACCTTTGTGGGCAAACATCCTATAGACTAGCAATGCAGCAAAGAGTGCATTTGTCTTGAAACATCATCCGGCTAAACCTTCCTCACAGCGCAGCTCTAGAACAGCCTTATTTCAGGTCCTTGTTAAAATGTTTCTCCATTTCATGAGTAGAAAGAGGAAGTTTTACATGGTTGTAAAATGCTCAACATGGGGCTGAGCTGCAACACTGATTGAGCCGATTAGGTTAATGGGAAAATGTCACTTCCAATCTGAAGACATTTCTCAAAGATCAGAGATGTACAACAGTTGCAGAAAATAAATAACATAAAAAAGACTGAAGGGGGTTCCCTGTCCCAGTGGTTCCATTAACAGTTTCCTGCTGTTAATCTGATGATGCAACTATCAAAAGGAGTTGCTCAGGTTTAAAAGCATAGGACAAAAGTGCTCTGTCTGACTTTGATACAAGATATAGGTTGAGGTATACCTAGATAAATGCCTCACTAGCCAAACCCCACCTGCTACAAGTAATACTAATGTTTGAATGTGGTTAATAATAATAATAATAATAGCTCTCAGCAATGTCAGAGCATACATATTTGGTTGTATTTGAGCATTTCCGTTAGCTGCGGCGCTCTAATTTACCCAATTGCTTGTTGGGTGCCAGGTTCAACATTAAATGGTTCACTTGACTGAAGTTTAATTTAGAAAAATGAAAATGTCACAAGAGGCCATTTCAGCAAGCAGCACTCTGAAACCATCACAGGAAGCTGCACTGTTAAAACAAATGATAGTGATGTACAAGAGGGGGAAATTCCCACCAAGTAACAATGAACGAAATACAGACTAAGGGAAACATGAGATGGTAATAAACGGGGGGTTGTTACAGAAGACAATGAGATGAGAAACTGAAGGGTAGCCTTAAAGAGAGACAGGTAATATTAGGCTATAAGTAGAAGCTGTAGTGTATTTATATATCAATTCTCTGCTCATTATAAAGACTAGCGGTTTTATACTTTGACATTTGCTCTTACAGTATGAATAGTAGTTGGTTTTACTTCAGAGGTGTTCTAGTTTTTAAGCACACTAGTTTGCTTGCCTGGGGAAGAATACTGACTACGCTCAAAATCTGAATTCATCCTTTTCTGTCTCACTTTGCACTCTCCCTGCTCCCTTCCCTGTCCATCTTTAAGTTGCTGTCCATGAGAGTTACTCACAGCTTTGGTGATGACTCCCTTCATGGTGCCGGCCAGGGCAGCGGCCATGCCAAAGCGCCCGTTATTCAGGATGTTCATGGCCACCTTGAAGCCGCCGCCCAGCTCACCCAGCAGGCAGTCGGCCGGCACACGCACATTGTCGAAGTAGACCTCAGCAGTGTTGGACGCCTTGATGCCCATTTTCTTCTCTGGAGGGCCACTGGGGAGAAAGGAAGTAGGGATGATGGGTAACTGGACAAACACATTGAGGATCAGCGAAATTCCCTTGCCCATTACCTTGACATCTGGTCATTTAAAATGTAGCCTAGCCCAAGACACTCAGGGTTTGTCACTGAGCTTTACAAGCATTGATAGCTGCCTTCATAGAAGAACACCTCACTTGGACAGTAAAACCCTTATAAATCCAAAACTCCATCATATGGGTTTATTTTCACTGAGACCAGAGCCACGTAGAACAGAAGGGTCCAACGGTGACACCTGCTGGCCAAACGTGGCATTGCAATCAACGAGGAGCATACTATTTTAAGACAGCATCAAAGCATGAGAGTCAAGTTAACCATTTGTTTTAGTATATCATCACATCCTGTCTAAATGGTTGGTATTTGGCTCCATTAGCAACCTCAAATTTCCTTTATGCCATTGCCAGCCATGACTTTGCACCGCCTTCCTCAAACAACACAAACACAACAATCACCCAACCCTAATTCAATGTTTTTCAGGTCACCATGTCATAAGATACACCATATCTGAATAGCTTATCATATCTAGTCCTGTATAACTGCATTCAGTGATTCAGTGACAACAGATAGTGTAACTCTGCAGTCAAACTCACTGAGTGACTCCCCCAAAGCTCCTCTCCACGACGAAGGCAGAGATCTTGTCTTTCATCTCCCCTGTCTTGGGATCCTTCATCGGGGTCTTGGCAAACACAGTGAAGATCTCTGCCAGGCCTCCATTGCTGCCAGGATAAAAAGTGTATTACAATAGAGGAGAGTCACAGGTCTCTTTGCATTGTGTCTCTGGGCATGTGCAATACTGCCCCCTTGTGGTGAAAGGAACACAACTTTCTGTAGGCGTGTGTGTGTAAGGGCCAATCACGATTCTCATTTTCACCCCTACGGCTTCGGCTTGGCCCTCGCAACCGCGGGCCAAGGGGTAGGGCTAGAAAATATCTCCCTAAGTATTGGGACAACCCTTCAAGACGCTGATACGTCATCGATGATGTTTACATAAGCAGACGGGACGAGTTTGTTATCGGAGATTACTATGGCAATAATGGTATTATCACAGTGACATTTGCTGTTCATCTGATGGAGATAGAAAAGCATGGACGCTCGCGATTCGTTCACAATTCATACTTTTCACGCTCTCAATCGATCAAACAAGTCATCAAATAAAAAAGCCCACTGCTTCATTACCAGTCCACTTCATGACAGAATAGCGTTAGCGGTGCTAGTCTAGCAAGCCGCTCCTAACGTTACCCTGCCAGTCTGCACTGATATTAGAGGAGCCGTAACAAGTGCAGCAACTTCGCTGCTGGACGTTAGTTATATTTCGTCATATGCCAGCAAAGGGGGAAAATGCGACATGGAAATATGTCAAAATGCGGGACTGTCATACACAAATCAGCCTAAAAACAATGTTGTAACGTAACTAACTAGCGAAGTAGAGACATCGGCATATTAGTGATTTTTTGTTATGCTTGTTAAGAAACGGTCTATAATACATTGAAACGACATTAAACTAAGATAATACCACGGTTTGAATATTTTTTAAATCTTTATTAACGAAGAAAATACTACATCTGTGGTTCACGTTGATGGTAGTGTAGCGGTCCCCATGATCTTCCAGTTGATTCGCAGGTCATTCTGGGAGATTTCTCCTAGCCCTCGGTTTGTAGTGTGCCCCTGAAAAATCTCCGTTTGGAGGGCCATGTAAGATAAACTTTATTGATCCCGCCGTGGCCCTCGCACTTGGCTCTACCCCTCGATCACAAGAGAATTGGGACACCCCTACCCCTTCACGTGAACGCGCAAAACGGAGGGGAAGGGCCAAGGGGAGAATTGGGATTCACCCCAAGTGTAACCTCACCTGATCCAGATCTTGCTTCCATTGAGAGTAAAGTACTGTCCACAGGGGGACTGTACAGCTGTGGTCTTGATAGAAGCAGCATCGGAGCCGCTGGCTGGCTCCGTCAGACAGAAGGCCGCCAAAGTCTCTCCTGGACGGATGAACAAGCACATATCAATTGATCAAACGAACACAAAAGCAATGGTTTAGGAATTCCCTCACACACCTAAGACACTGAGACATCTTTTTGGTACTCGATTAACTGAGTAGTTCAAGCTCATCAAAAAAAATCTGAATGTTGGGACTCACTAGCAAGCATTTCTGCTGGACAGTGCTGAAATTCTCACACATTTTATTTGCTTCTGAACATTAACAGATGCTTGTAAATAGAGGTACCAATGGTGCCTGTCAAAATGCTGGTCTCACCTGTGGCAAGCTTGGGCAGGTACTTCTCCTTCTGGGCTGCATTGCCAAACAGCAGAATGCCCTTGAATCCGATAGACTGGTGAGCACCCAGGGTGATGCCAACACCCAGGTCATGCATCCCAACGATCTCCACCAGCCTGGCATACTGTGAGAGGAAGCAGTATGTTATCACTCTTATATTAACTGTTGGTGTATTTAGATGTTTAGATACATGTCTGAAATACTGTAAGTGTGACACATTCATACCTGTGTGTTTGTGAGGCCAAGGCCACCCAGGTCAGCTGGCACCTGAAGGCCAAAGGCACCCATCTCTTTCAGGCCCTCCATGGTGTGATCCTCCACCTTCTCCAAGGCATCGTTCTTCATAGGATCATTCACCTCCTGCTCAGGGGAAGCAGACAAATGGTGGGAGTAAGAAGGGCAGGGGGGAGGATGAGAGGTGGTGGCATAATATGAGGGGAGGTTCGAGAAAGGAACGGGAGATTTCACCATGAAGAGGCAAGATTGAACGCTTTGTGTACTACAACACCATCCAAGTGTTCAAAGATCTGCGTTTACAATTACCTCAAAGAATTTGCCCACCGGCCCCACAAGCTCTCGAAGGAACTGCTCCTGCTCCTCATTCATAACTGTAGGAGACAGGGGGGATTACACTACAACCTTTGTTCAAAACACTGCAACGTTTCAATGAAATGCAAACACAATTCACAAAATAGTGGTATCAATAATACACCAATACCCTGGTTTACCTGAGGGGAAGGGAAACACCTGAGCAGTAGCGATCTGCCCCTTGAAAATGCTGACAGCAAACGACTTGGATTCCTATGGAAAACATCAAAGTCAAGCTTAGTGTCACAGGTTTCTATCACACACCACAATATTTAGTTGATACTTAGGACTTATTAACTACATAATTACAGTTCCACTGATTTTGAATGTGATTGGCCACCTTCATAAAGGCTGTGAAAATGTGTGAGCAACGTGGATACAAACAGGAGTGTAACGATACAAAAATAACATACTACACTGGCCGTCTTCTCCGTTTTAGTGGTGGCAGCATCACTACCCACTGCTGCTGGCTTCTCCAACACCGCCTAGAGGTGGGGGGTGAAGGGGAAGCAGACAGTAGAAGGACACGTTGTCACTTCAGTAAGATAGTGGGATAAAAGTAGGGGGATCCTACAGACAGAATTTAACTGGTAACTGTCTGTGTATTAAACTGAAGATTAGATAACATTTCCATTGACCTTACAATGAAATGAGGCAGCAAAAGAAACAAAGGTAAAAGGATATAGATACAAACAGCATCCTGCTCATTGTTATAATGCACTCACTGGTCAGAAGCCAGCATTATGAGCCCAAATACTCATGTCTGTCAGTTTTGCCCATTCCAACCAGGGTCCTGGCTTGGTATGCTGCCCAGACGGGTGATCAAAAGCCAAATGGGTGAGAGGTGACACCAAGGACACAGCCAGCCAGCTGAGTCACCCAGTAGCAGTGTTGAGGACAACTCAACTCAAACTACCCCCCATTACGTATATCCTGTTACCATGAAGCTCAAATTAGAGGAATCTATGATTGAATCTATGATATCACTTGCCTTTCTCTTTTCCTTACAGTAATTAACAAATTACTTTGTGTTAATAAAAGGGAAAGAGGAAACAAAAGGTTATTGTATCATTTTCGTTGCTAAATTGATGAAGGCGCAACATACTAGATTTGCAGGTTTCTGAAAGTACTGAAATACTATACCTACTAATACTCCTCTCCACAGAATAACCTACTAAAAAAACATTCATTAGTTAGAGTGTAAGGTAATGTATTATGGTGAGGTTTTTAGACCGCTATATTCATATTTGACCTTCTGTATGCTTCTTAATGTGATGCACATTATCACACTACATCTGCTGTAAATTCATATAATCTTCAGTTTTCACATATCCCCCTCACTGTTATATTAATGGAAATACCTCATTATGGTACAGTTTACTATCTTCACAGTAACAGGATATGTGTAATGGGGGAAAATGAATTTTAAGAATATGTGAATAACCCTCCAGTTAAAAGGTATCAAATCATTTGAGTTGCCCACAGCATTGCTGCTGGCTGGCTGTCGGTAACAACTAAGTAAATGCAGTAACAATTGTAACTCAATGCAATGTTAGTTATCCATTACTCCTGGCCAGATTTCCCAACAGTACCTTCTACATGTCACACACATTTACCTTTTTATTATATATTGTATTGTGTGTTTATATTATTTTTTCTCTGCTTATACTTATAATTTCCCCACCGGGGTCAATACAGTTTCATCTACAGCAAGCCAGACTTGCCTTAAATACACAATGTCGGCTAATAAACAACAGTATTTAGACTTCCGTAGCTGTCCTCACCGGTAATGTCACCTTTATGGGGCATAGTCATGTGACCAGTGAACTTTCCCCCACTTCCAACAGGAGGGGTTGATAAAACAGGGGGACTCGTCCGTCAGTCAGCCATAGCATTTTTCCAAAACAAAGATAGTAAATAGGCTCTAAGATCTTATTACAAAACCACAGCGTGTCAGAATCGTAGCCAACTGTAAAATAAACCACGATATTGACAAATACGTGAACGTACCTCTGCAGCCTGGCTGGCGTAGAAACGACCATTCTGTAGCGCCACCACAGCCCCTGCTTGACGTTGAGCCCTGAAGTTCAGACAAGAGGTGACAGGTGCTGTGACATTTATCTTAAGGCACAAATATAACAGCTTCGTCAAATAAAAAGAGCTCCAAATGGCTTTACTTACCCAGATAACACGGGTGGAAGACGGAAAATAGTGCCACACAGCGCGGAAGACTGGCTTACTTTACGAAGCAACATCGTTTATTTGTCCTAAATGAAAGGAAATTACACCTAAGGTTATTTCACTACAAGTTACTATGTTCCCTGAAGACTAAATGATCAAATAAACAGCGTATATGTTGTAAATAAGAAGTATGAACGTTAACGTACTTCAGCTACGTGACGAGGTTGTAGTGGCTAGTTTTGCAAGTTGGTCAGTTTCTGTCTCTCGGTGTTTCACTCCTTGCAGGAAAAAAAAAAAAGTAATTACCGGTTAAGTACTGAAGTTTCTTCTACCGAAACTCAAGGATGTCAGATTAAACAGGGCTGTGCCACTTACAACAAAACACACGTCTGTATTGCCGATCACTCCGCCAAATGACTAGCTAACCCTGAATCTTCTTCTTTGGTGCCGGTAGCCGGATGCGTTCCTCTGATCACTCACCCCGGTGCTTCATGGGATGTGTAGTTTTACAGTGTACGTTGGCCACACTGCAGTCAGGGGCTTCTCCATGGTACCCCGAAAAAGTGAAGTGACAGTCAGGTAAGCTCAAACAGCCACACAGGTGAAATTGCATTAGCTCGGATTTTCATCATTAAACTTTGTTCTCCATACGTGCCCCAGGCAGACCGTTTTGACTGAAACTACATTGTAACAAAATAGCTTCCAAACCACAATCCTGTCATGTCAACCCAATGTTGATTTCTGGCCATGATTATTGGCACCCTAGGCATTTTATGCAGATAATGTACAATATAATTTGAAATAATTAGAAATTGAAACAACTTTTGATCAAATTCATCTAGCCATTTACAACAGCACATGATCAAACAAGAATAAAAATGTCCATTTCCAATTATTTCATAACATATTGTACATTATCTGCAAAAACAATGCAAGGTACTGTACACTGGACACAGGAAAAGACGGGGAAGATATTTCAGGAGACTATTCAAATCAAATCAAAAATCAAATCACATGTATTTGTATAGCCCTTAATCACCATTACAGGGCTTAAGGGCTTCACAGTGCCCAATGTGTTCTGGGGAGATGTGCGAGTTCTGGTTTAAGACTGTTAAATCATAGGAAATTAATAACAATTGCATATAAAATCTCAAACAATATATTATATTAGTCTACAAAGTCTGTGTGCAATTCAATGTTTCAGCCAAAGCATATCATAGAATACACCCTCATAATGTACCAGATTAATCTTAATTTTCTGGTTGCGGGAGAGCGACGTTCATGTTCAAATATTATTTAAACCATTCCTGGCAATTCAAAAAGACATTTAAAAGGAAGAAGCTCCCACACACCTTCATAATGAAGGTCTTCGTACTGAAATGTTGTTCCCAATGAAACCTATTTTAATTGCAAGTCAAGTGTACAGTGTGCGCAAGCTACCCACCTGTCTTTGGAACAGTCAGGTGTGCAAAAGTTCTCTTGTATGAATTAAAAAGATTTTTGGGAGTCCCCTTTAAAAAATATAAATGTGACTAGTATAAGTATCAAATTTATTCTCAAATACACAAACAAAGGTGACAATATGAAATCAAACAATGTGACACAGTCAATGTTTTTTTTTTAAAGTGTTGACTCTTCATTTAGCACCTTTATGGTTCGGTTATACATGATCTATATGGTCACTCATACAAAAAATGAAATGGTTGAATAATGCGAGTCAGTAACATACACAATATGCATGGGGAGCTGGGGCATTTGGATCACAGTTACTTGAAGATACACATTGTATGCAATCCTAAAGTACCGGTTTAATTGTCATCTCTCTCCACCCTAGTACCGTTACCTCTCCACAGTCCCCAGAATAACATGGTATTCTTCTCAAAAGTCATTTGACGACTAGGGCTAGACAGTGATTACTAAACACAAGTTCGCCTGACATTTTTGGACCTATTTTCTTTCACATTAGAACGCGCTATTCTGTATTGTGCATTTACATGGGAGTAGTAGATATATACAAAGAAGTTCATTGTTAAATGATGTTGGCACACAAAACTTTGCAAAAAATGAGTCATTTTGTGTACTCATGAGTGAAAATCTCATAAAAATGTGAAGAATAAGGCACTCCATATACTCCTGTGTTGACAACAAATCTGGTAAACTGATACAAGTACATTCTTCTATGATGATACCTATTTTAAAATAATAGCGAGTGTACTGTGGTACCAGCAAATCTGGCAAATTGACCCAAATATGTACTTTCAGGATCACATCCATTTCAAACAACAGCGAGTGTACTTGGCACCTTCTAGTGTTTAACTGTGGTCAGTGTGCTTCCTGGATTGGAAGTTCTGAAATTAGCCTATGCCACCAATTTAGGAGCCACTTCCCTTCCTAAAAATCATACTTAACCGGATTGCAAAAACAGACCCCCAATCAGCTCTTATAGGCACGCTACCCCCAATTGGCCAAATACTGTATTGATATTTAAATGAAAGACCACTACTGTTCCCCTGACCTAGTCTGCTGTTGGGGAAAAACAAACATGATGCGTACAACTTACCCAGTTTGAAAACATGCACTGCATAACAGAACGGGGGCGCAAGAGTCACAAGTAAACCAATACACAGTATGACTGTGGACATGAGGCTGAGTACCAATTTTTCAGTACAGTTCATTGGCTTGCTTACAAGTTGTAAACATCAGAAAGTGTGTAGTGTGTTCATGGTCTTAGGTCTGAAAAAGTGAATGTGTCTTCTGTAGTTACTAGGAAAAGGAGAAACAACTAGACTTTGTATACAAATGTGGCAAGAGCATATACTACATCAACTGTGTTAAGAAACTCTTTGATGTTTTCTTATTTTCTCTCAATGTTAAACCCTGTTCTCACCAAATTTGTAACAAGCGCCCTCAATCCAATAGGCCTTTATAAGCTCAAAAGCTATGACCAGATACTCATCAAAACAAGTGGAAACTGCACACTAGCTTCACATGAAGGGTCACTCACACCAAGACAGACAGAGAAAAACTTCCAGCCCATTTCTCCCCACTACATAACATCCACAAAGAACTCGCTGGGGTTGCCCATGGCCAGATGGAAAGACTGGCGTGACGCAGTCAGCTCTGGGGGTACAGAGCCCAGGTCACGGGTAGGCGGGGCACCAGGAGGTCCTCCTGGAGTAGAGGAAGGGAGTTGGGCAAGGGCCGGGTGGATGGCAGCCGTGGGTAGCTGCTGGGAGTGGGGAAGAGGATGAGCTCCCATGGCCGGGTGTGGGTGCTGGGGTACCATCATTACCATCATGGGGTTGTAGGGCAGCGGGATGCCTGGCGGGTAGGGTGACATGTGGGGCGGCTGGGGTATGCGGTGATGATGCGAGCGCTGGGAAGAGGCGTGGCTGTGCTCACTAGGAGTGGCTGAGCCGTGGCCACGCCTCAAGCTGCTGCGAGTGGAGTACTCTGATTCGCTGCCGCTGCCAGAGCGAGAGTCAGCCCCACCTCCTTCTCCACCCCCACCAGAGGGAGATTTCTCTCCTCCCCCCACGGTGCTGCCAGGACCTTTACTGCTGCGACGTCTCTCACCCTCACTCCTTGTTGAGCCGCTGCTTCGGCTCCCTGGGGGCAGAAACACACAGCTGTCAGACTGGATCTGAAACAGGTCTGATCAAGACAGTTGTTTGCATCCTGCTCATCTTCGTAAATAGGATTGTGCAGGAATAAGCAGCATGAGTGGGTGTCATTACAATCATACAACATATCCAATCTTTTCAGATCCAGCACATCCATCTAAGCAGGGCCTGATCTGCTCATTGTGCATGCTCACCTTCGCTGTGTTGGCTGCCAGTGCTGCCGGGAGCATAGCTGTAGCTGGTGAGCTCGTGGTAGGGAGGCGGCTGGCTGGAATAGGGGTGTGCAGTGTAGGGCTGGTAGGGAAAGGTGTGCATCAGAGGCCACGGGGAGGCACCAGGGAGGGGCAGGGGGGCCAGGGTGTCCTGATCCGAGGCCCCGCTGGAGCCGTCATTGTCATTCAGGGACAGGTTAGCCATGTCTGGGGGGTGAGGATGGGAAAAAGATGAACACGGGGAGGTAGTGAAAGACAAAGTTGTTTGAAGAAATAGATTAGGACTAATGTGCATTTCACTTCAACAAGCTGAACAAATAAAACTGTAAATATCAATTTCGTAGCTCAGAAAAAAGGGCTTTGGTGGTACTTGTGTTGGCAAGCGAACGCGATCAATCGATCCTCAATACCATGATCTTGGACCCTGGCTATCTGGGGACACTGACAGCTATTTAACTTTGGCCAAACGTTAGGTGACATTTTTGTTGCTCGCATCTCGTTTTGAAGCAGCAGTTTCCCACATCTTGCTGAACACAGCTTGTTGCTTTGACTTCTTCTGCATAGGGAGAGTGGGAAGACCAGCGCTCCCTGCTGGTTGGAGTACCGTATAGCAACCAAAAATAGAACAAAAAACGACAATTTTGTTAAAACTGTCATCATTTTTTTCGTTGTGGCGGCTTTGGCGTTCTATGTAGGAAAAACCTTGACCAGATGGCACAATAAAGATTGCCTCTTAAAATGTCCCCTGTACAGACATCAATTAAAAAATGTCACATGTTTGATCCCCATGATCAATAGTCTACCAAGCTACCCTGCTTTGCTTGTTGAAGTGTTTTACAGTGGTTACAGCAA
This sequence comes from Hoplostethus mediterraneus, assembly GCA_034670385.1. Taxonomy (NCBI): domain Eukaryota; kingdom Metazoa; phylum Chordata; class Actinopteri; order Trachichthyiformes; family Trachichthyidae; genus Hoplostethus; species Hoplostethus mediterraneus. The sequence continues at coordinate 101,918 of JAXDDW010000095.1, forward strand.
GACCTAAGCTGCATGTTCAAAGTGTGCTTCAGACACCTGGGCGACTACCTGCTCACTCGTTGCAAGTCAGTCTGCGTGAGTGTCGGCCTATAATGCAAATGTTTTCTTAAAACTGAGTTACTCACAGTTCTCACAGTCGCTGAAGTCTCCGAAGATATAGTAGCACTGTTCAGAGAAGGTGATCTTGTTGACGGTGTGTCGGATGAAGCCGGCCTTCAGCAGGTTACTGGCATACTTCCTGGCCTCACGGCGGTCCTGGAATCCCTCGATGTGGTGGTACAGCCACTCCACCACGTCTGAGCCTGGAGGTGGACACAGATGCAACATATAAATAAAGCATGTACAGGTACGTGTGTACACATGCAAACACACAAACTAAATGCAAAGACAATCAAAAAGACAATCAAAAAGCACCAGTGCTATCCACAACAGAGTTTAAAAATGGGCACACATCAAAATTTTGGAGAACGGCTGCTTATAAGTAGTCTTATAAGCAGTCAGCATGGTTTCAGATCTGTGCAGTGCATGCAACAACCTCTAGGGGAACTCGGGGACAACAAAGTAGTCACAGTTTGAGCCTACTTTTATGAGCATCTTGTTTTTTTCAGAGTAGTAGGCAAGTCTCATGTAAAGGCAAATCAGTGAAATCAAATACTGGCTAGAAGTAAACCGCTTCGCTGTTACCACTTTGAAATGCCTAATAAAATAATAAAGTTGTAGAAAGTTTCATTTAAAAAGTAAAAAATGAACAGACGTGTACATAATTACTCCATGTGATTCATGTACATCACTTGCAGGTGATTTCAATTTAACAGACAACAACATCTTCAGTCAAAACTGGCCCTCACATTTTTACTTGGGGGAATTTTTACTCCGCAAGTCACACGGTTTTAATTGTGGGAGCATAATGCCTGCCCTGTACAGGCCTGTGAGTCACACAGAAGTTCATGAAGCTAATGTGGTCTTATTTCCAAGTCTCCACTTTTCAGGTCTTACCAAGGAAGGCATTGGGGATGGTGATCTTAAGCCACATGCGGTCCCTGACTTCCAGGCCCGACTCTGGTGAGGCCATGGCCTTGGCAACTGACGCCATGTCAGAGTGCAGCGAGAGGTTGAAGTCATCAAAACCTGGGAGGGACGGGAAAGAAGGAAGAGCACATTAGGAAAATTGAAGAGGGAGAGGTGCAAGGTTAAAGAAATGAAAGAATTATGAGATGACAGAAGAAGTGAGTGAAAAAGAAAGAGGGATGGGATGGAAAGCTGAAGAGATCAAAGAAAGGAAAGGAGGTATACATCATTTATCATGTGAAATAAAAGAGCAGGAAAGAGAAAGCCAGATGTGAAAGGTGATTCTTGTGCCATTGTTGCTAGAAGAGATAGTTAGCAGGAGAAGCCTGGGGTGGATCACAGCACACAGAAACCAAGAACATAAGGGTGGTGTAGTGATGGAAGAGGCACTCACGTTCAGTCTCAGTGACAGAGGAGGAGGAGGTGATGGTGCTGAGGGAGGAGCTGCCTGGGTAGGGAGGGTAGGCTGCAGTCAGAGCCACAGAGTGGCTGACCCACGCTGCCGGGTCAATGGGTCGGATCGGCTCATCTGCACAGACGGGGAGATTGAGAGAAAAACATCGGCCCCTTGTCATCTATAGCTAAAAATGAATGAACAGAAGAAACACAATAGCAATTTTGTCAGAGGCACGTAGCAAACGTCATTTTGAGGTGGTCCACTACTTACTGCGGGGCAAGGTGAAGTAGCCCTGAGGAGAGGGGTCCCAGCACTTGGCCACCGTGAGAATGATGGGCCTGACAGACACAACAGCATCAGAATGATCATGATCATTGTGGACCACAAACAAAACTGCCTCTAGATGAAACTCTAAAAACTGTAGTGTGATAATAATAAGTCAGAGGCCAGCCACTCACCCTGGCTTGTGTACGATCTCCCTCAGTACCCGAACCGCATCGTCATTGCTCATATTCTCAAAGTTGATGTCGTTCACCTTGGTGGGTGTCACAGAATAAAAAATAAATCTCAGTCCAGACTGACAGGCTAGCAAGGAGTTCAAGCATTCGAGGTTCAGAGGAGATAAGTCATCTAGATCAGTGTTTCTTTTACATTCATGTAGTTGTGATGGATGCCCACAGCTGGAAAATTGTCCCCCCAGGAGGGTCCCAGAACCAAAATTGCACACCCCAGTTTCTACAGTAAACACTGATATAGATATGATTGAAAATGTATTTTACATTACTGAGTAGTATTCCATTCCCTTTAGGCTAAAGTGGTTTTCCCTTCTCACCTGCAGCAGCATGTCCCCAGGCTCTATGCGTCCGTCTGCGGCCACGGCTCCTCCCTTCATGATGGAGCCGATGTAGATGCCTCCGTCCCCCCTCTCATTGCTCTGGCCCACAATGCTGATGCCCAGGAAGTTGTACTTCTCTGTGTTGGTGGGAGATGAGGGATAGTGTTGAAACTACACACATTTGTCTAAAACTAAAAATCTTCCATTGGGTGCACTGGGTTAGAGTGCAGCATAATGGCTGTTTCTGACAGAGGGGGCCCGAACCTACTGAACATACCCAAGTAATGTTTCCAAATTATAAACATCTGGCAATGTGATTTTTAACAATTTCATTTTTTGGGAGGTACTCGTAGGAGATGAGATGTTCTGCTCTTTGGTGTTCCTCAGCACATACCAGACAGACATTCCAAGAAAATACACAGACACATTAGGAGTGTACTGACCCATGTTGAGTGTGACGGTGATGATGTTGAGGGACATTGTGGAGTCTGTCACACTACTGAAGGACGAAGCCTGTAGTTGGACAACAGCAAAATCAAAATATGACGTAAAAAAGATGAGAATATGCAAAGAACTGTTGCCATAGAAAACAACAATTCGACCTGTAAGTGTTAGGGGGGGGGCTGTACTTACCCTCTCCAGGCGTGGGGGGCGCTGTTTCCTGCGTCGGCGGTGGCGTTTGAGAAGCCTGGAGGCTGTGCTCTGCTCCGTTGAGCTACTGAACCTACAAGTTCAAGGGTCAACAAAAGGTGAAAGGTCAGGAGAGAGACTTGCAGACTGAAACCTTTAATAGGTTTGCCTCAGTCCATTTATTACTTCACTTTGTGTGTTTGGAGCCCACAAAGGGGAACCTAATAAGGAATACTTCAATGGGGATATTTTGAGCCAAAAAAAACTGGCTACAACAAAAGCGATACTGACTTCTGAGGATATTACTGTGCTCCTGAAACCAAATAATAACAATAAGAAATATGAATTATTAATAAATAATAACTACTTGAGCTGCTATAAATACATGGAAGCAAATGCAATGTTTACCAATAGAAAACTAAACTCAGTCAGTGGGGTACAATGCACACATAGTAACAACTTACAGCAATCTGATTCACACTTTCGCACATCAAATGGCATCAATGGCTCCTTTTCTCTACTTTTGATCATTTCGTGCTTTGTCTTGTTCTTTCTAAATTTCTGATACTGTTTGATACACGTATGGCTTGTGTTGTCAAGTTTCTACCGTCTTGCATCATTCACGTGGTGCAACATTTAAATGTTCCCCATGTCAGATACATAAAGTTGTAAGGAACTGAAGTTATTAGTAGATCCTCTCCGCTTTCTGAAAAACCTTTCTTCCCTTTTCCTCCTTTCATGCTCCTCTCACCTGCTCATGGTGTCGTCGTCTTCGGAGTCGCAGAAGCTGGTGGTGTCCAGCTCGCTGCTCATCACTGTAGTGGAACTCTCGTAGCCCGCTAGGTGGCGCTCCAGGCGGCTCTGGCCATTCATGCGCGGCCCTGCGACACCAGAAGGAGGCAGATGGACAGGATTCACTGCGAGTTTTCATGTTTGCCTTTTCCAGCAAGGTTGCTCTATAGTTGATAAACATTCTTCTCAAACATCTCATTATTCCTTGATCAGCTACTCATTGCTTGGAAGTTGGGAGTATTTAAGATCTTGATGGCACACCGTCCTAAATGAGAACTTGGGGTGTTAATAGAGCATTTCCATCACCACAGCGATCTGTTGATTCTCACCGTGTTGCTCCATGCCCTCTCTGTGTCGGGGCCTCTCTCTCCTGAAGGAGACGACAGACTCTGTTTCAGTCTGGTCATCCAGGGTCTCCACACTACCCGCAGCATTGGGACTGAAGAGGCAGAAAGCACAAGAAGTTATAAGAATCACAATTGGAATTAGAAAGCCCTGCACAGCTATTGCTAAAATAATAATCCAGATTATTTTGATAGATATTGTATTCAAGATGATTATCCGTCTTGATTATTTAAGAAACATTTTATTTTACTGCACTTTTGGCATCTCAAATGAAGTTCTAGGGGACATTTTGAATGAAAATTGCAATATTTGACATGGTTAGTTACAACATAACCAAATAACTCACACCTCCCTTAAGGGCCCAGGTCAACCCATGACCCAATATGTACATTATGTCTACCCCTAAGAACAAATAGGAACGGTAGGGTGTCCCTGCATCTCGACAACACAATGTGTTGGTAGCGGTTCCCAGGGCTGGTCGTGTTAATAACGGGGGTGGCCCAGGCTAAGATCAGGTTCAAATGGGCTGTTGTATTCTTGTTAATGGTTGGGAATATGATACTGGGAATGAATGAGGTATTGAGGTAGTGATACAGTATCTACAGTATTATTACTATGGGAGAGGTGTGGGTATGTGTCCATTTGTGCGTATGCGTTGTGTTAAAAAGGGGTGGTACCATGTGCATGTTCTGAGGGAGTAGATCCCACAGTACTAACAACACCGCTGCATCGTCACATTTATGTGACTACTGTCTTGAGGTGGACAAAAGTGATTTGAGTGAATTGTGTGTCTCACTGGAAGGATGGTGGTCTGGAGTCTCCGATGCCCCCAGTCCTCTCAGCAGGTGGGGGTGGCAGGGGCGGGGGAGGGGGCGAGGGCTGGGCACACACTTCCACGGGTGGAACCACGGCCACTGGAGGCTCTGCTGCTGGAGTGTCTGAAGATACCAACTGACCGGGAGGGAGAGAGAGAAAAACAGACAAGAAGAAACCAAAGCAAAGAAAAAATGAGGGATAGAAAGGATGTGAAAGAGAGCAATGCAGGAGAGGAAGAGAGAGGGAGGGGAAAACAAGAGAAGGAAAATGTTAGGAGTGAGCACAGCATGGAAAGGAGAGAAATTGGCACAAGGAAAGAGAAGCAGTGGTACAAATTAAAGTTGAGAGAGAGAGAGAGGGTGAGAAAAGGAGAGGAAGCAAAGGAGGGGGAGAAAGAGGGTGGGGGTTCAGAGAAAAAAAAGTAAGCTGTCAATTATTTTGACACACAAACATAGTATTCTTTTCAGACGGACGTCTCCAGGGCATTTTGAAATGCTATCCTACACTTAACCTGTCTCTCTTCATTATACAACAAAAGTGCACACAAACGTGTGTGCTAGCACACACATGCAGTAACACACCTCACCAATTGGGTTGGATGCCGCAAGGCATCTAATTACCTGACCATTATAAACACACGCAGTCAGGAAACAAGATGCAGTTAATTCCAATCCACTGAAAAAATATGGGCCTATTGGATAAAAAAAAATTCTATTAATCTTGGAATTTCCTGAAATCCACTCATTTGGCATTTCAACTGCAAATAAGTACCAAATGTTTTAAAATGTTCGCATATGCACGTTTCGTATTTCAAATACAATTTATCGTGTTAATTCCAAGGTTTTGTGCAATTCAGTCAGTTCAGATAAACAAGCTTCTACTGCATTGCATTGGCTGGAATAACTTCAACCCAGCTGAGTCAATTAGCCCGTGCAGGCTAACATTCACCCTCTTTATTGAGTCACTCTCTACTCTTTCATCGACACTAATGGCCATGTGACTATGAAACACTCGTCTTCTGGGATCCCTCCATCCGTCTTGGAGTGCGGATCACATATCACTCCCACTGGTCTCCTCGCTTTGTTCCCCCTCTTTTAATCCTTTCCCTCGTTCTTATGCACTTAACAGATGCTTCAGTCCCAAACCTGCTTATCTGGGCCAAGTCCCAATGTTTTGTCTCCATTCAAATGTAACCTGTAGGGTGGAGTACAGCTGGGCCTTTTTGAGAAATGGAAAGGTTGAGGATGTCTGGCAAGTCGTTGTGCTGTAACTGGCAAACATGCTGTACAGCATCTAGCTGGCAGGCGAGTGTATTAATTAACACAATGCAGTTTTAACCACACTGACAAACCTTTGCCTCCCCCCTGCTTTTCTCGGCATACTGACTGCCCTATTGGCTCCACATGTTCCACGGCCAGAGTATCATTGTAATGTGCATATTTGTTAGATCGTGTAATGTGTCTAGGAACTTTGAACACCAACGTAGTAACTAGTATTAGTAATTCTGACTTTCAAACAGGCTTATACTGCAAAAATGTCCATCTTACAGGTTTTTCTCAGTCGCTTTGGTACATTTCTCAGATCAGAATTGAAATTCTCAAAACTACTTGTTCAACCTCCACATCGTCTAGTCACTTCTGCACATCATAAAAGCAGCTTCTCATTCTTTTGAACAAATTACAAATGCTTTAACACATTCAGGTAAATGGTTATGTCCAACTGTCTGCTGTTTCCTACATTATCAATTGCTTCTGTCTTGTTGATCAAAATGTATTATATTGGTTCTCTGTTCATTGCATATGTCATTACATGCAAAATGGGTGAACCAGTTGTCATAATCTGTCAAGCATATTTTCTATTTTCTACATTTCTATTAGACTATTTTTGTAAATGTGTTCTGAATTGATGAATCTTGACTTTCACTACAGTTTTTCTCAGTTGCTTTGGCTCAATTCTCCAATGACAGTTGAAGTTGTCAAACCAATATGTGAAATTCTTCACAACATTTTGTTACCTGAGCACAACAGAAAGAGCATTTCTCTTTGTTACCATTTTCAAATGTTTTAGCACATTTAGGCAAATGAATAACAATTATGACTGACAATTTGAACAATTATTGGTTGTATATGTCTTTTGAAATTGCCATACAGAAAAAGTGCAGCCATGTGCATTTTCAATCATTGTCATCAAACCCTTCGCCATAGTTTCCATCAGAGTAACTGTTATATTGACAACAAGGCTAAGCATGTCGACTATCTTGCTTGTACTCAGTGACACAAGGTCATTCTGATGGCACTGACATGTTCATTGATGTAAAGATTTACTTTTGAGAGATGAACTAATGATTTTGAGCAAGTTATGGGCTTTTGCAGGTAATCCATTGTGTGGTGCTGTTTGTACCAATTGTTTCGAGAAATGCGTTTACTGTTTTGCAAATCTTAAGGATGATTCGAGAAATGTACCAAAGCGACTGAGTGAGTGTTAATAGTCCAGTCAGGTTGGAACAGCAGCAAATGGGCTCACCAGATCTAGGGGTAAAATATGGTTGGAACTACATCCACTGACTGAGCTACTACACTCGAATTGTTCATCTTCACTCAATACTAGAAATTTAGTCTAGTATTGAGTCTTGAGTCTAGAAACAAATGTCTTGAAATAAGGCAGATCATTCCATTAGTAATGCCACTTTATAAAAAAAAACTTGGAACTAGTTGGTTTGCATTAGAAAAAATAAGAATCAATACTAGATTAAATGACTTTTAAGATGAACAATTCGAGTGTAGTAGCTCAGTCAGTGGATGTAGTTCCAACCATATTTTACCCCTAGATCTGGTGAGCCCATTTGCTGCTGTTCCAACCTGACTGGACTATTAAATCCAGGTCAGGTTTCCCCACTCCTTCCAGGAAATCATTTCCAAGATCGTTTTGACCAAATTGCACAAGGATACACTCAAACTCTCTTTGGCAAAGACTGCACTATTTAAGAGAGAAAAGAAACTGATGTTGCAGCACTTGTATGCAACTTTAGTTATTGAAATCTGAAATTTAGTTTATTTTTATTAGTTTACTTTATTTTCTGACTGCTGATGAGATTATTAGTTTTAGTGAGGTCTAGGAGAAAGTTGTTTTCGTTTTAAGGAGCCCGGTCTTGAATTTTCCCGGTAAACTGTGGTAAATTATTTACAGTCATTTACCGATTTACAGTCAAGGTCGCCTATAAAATCAAGACAATCCCCACCCCCATTTTTTTTTAAGTATCCTGTGTGTTATGTCTTACCCATGACACCACTCTGCCGTTGAAACATGGCAGCTTGGCACTCTCATCGGAAATCTCTTCCTTCACCACCCTGAAAAAGAAAGACAGAGTCAGCAAGTAGCATATATTACCGACATTAATCAGCACAGCAGATATTACGGTAAAGAATAAACACCCTTAACTTGCTTCTTCCTGTAAGTGAGAGACACTATCCAAGTGGAATTTCTTCTGCTACAGCGATGAACTAAAAACACAAATTCTTACTGTTCTTGTGCTGCTTTGCAAATTGCTCGGCATCATCACCAAAACATGCACGCACACACACAATCCTCTTAGTAACCACCACTACTAGCCCTAGCTTCAACATGGCCATGGCTATTTCAAGACAACTTACATCTGTCTAGCTATTCGTTCTTCCTCCATCCTCTTCTTCCATGTTTGTCAGAAAGACATACATTCAGCTTTGGCCATGTAATTTCTCCCCGGCAGCCTGCCACTATGTCATTACAGCAGTTCACTAGGATAGGGGTTGGACACAAGTGCTACATAGAGGGACACTTAACGGCTCAAACTCCTTAAGAGGCCTTTTTAGTTTCATTCGCCTCTGTGCCTCCTCTTATCAGTGCGAGAGTCGGTCAGGCTCCACTGGGGTTTTGTAAGCAGCTGTTGAGAGCTGGTTTTGTGGGTCAGTGTTAGCATACAGCTAGATTGTTGTGGGCACTGGAGAGGAATTGTTGCGGGAAGGCTAGTCTTTTGTGTGTTGTGCATGTGTGTGTGGCTAGTGACTGTTAGTTAACAAACCGTCTTTCACTTTTTGTCACACACCACAAGGAATTGCATCCAGGAAGCGGACAAACAGATGCAACATTCTACCCCTGAGAGAGTAATTGCCTTCATACCTTAGCCCTCCAAACAAACAAGTGACCTCAGTCAGAGCCATTTCACACACACTCTAAAATGCCTCAAATAATGCACAAGCAGCTCTCAAATATGCTGCATCCCGCTGGAATTCTAAAACCTGAATTTTTTTGCCCCCACTCCCCTTTCTTCCTCCACTCCTTCAGAACCGTTAATCCCCTCACACCCCAAACAGCATCTCCTTTCTGGCCCATTCACTAATCTCACTAATACAATTCCCTGATCCCCCCTGCCAACACATGCACCCAGCAGAATATCCAATACCTCTAACCACACACCACCCAATTTATTCTCTCCCTCCCTTTCCCTGTTGATTCTGCCCCAGACACCCAGCAAATGGCCTCCGTCCAGCCCCAGGTTCCCCATACCACTTCGGGCCTGGCCTACTCTACTCCATGGATCTCCCCCTGCCACACACACAGCTCTGGTCGACAGCTGGCCTCATACTGGGCAAATGAAAACACACTCTATTACACACTCCTAGGTTGGAGAGGGGGGGGTGTCCCAGCTTTGATTGGACAGCTGACTCAGAGCTATGTTTGAAATTTTTTTCATATGAACTCAGTTGGAGATATAGAGATGAAAGTTTGCTACGATACTCAGATGAGAAACTGCTACACCAGGCTCTACATGTTAACAACTGGGACTCTTTCTACCATATTGTCTTTCAAAGAAGTTTCCCTATCCTCTTGGGAGTTCGATGTGGGTGGTTCTTTTGAGATAGGATATTTTTTCATCTCAGTACACATCTAATACCTATCCCATGTCCCATTAAACAAAAGGTGAGTGCCTACATTGAAAGCTGGCTTGTAAATTATATTGGTAAATATGGTAAGACTACTCAAATTACAATATTTGACTGTGACCATTTCATAGTGTCAAAAGAAGGAGCCAACGGGTAGGCCTATCACTGCACCCAGGTCACTTGGTATTGGGTGCATATCCTCCACAGATAAGCCATTAAAAGTAGCACAAAATATTTCAACACAAGCACTGCAAATGCACAAAAAAAAAATCAGTATCTCCATATGTTTGTTTAAGAGATTACAGAGACGTGTATGTGTATTTTACAGGTATTTCTTGCTAAGGGTTACCTGAAATACTGTTACTTATGTCTTGTAACAGCAGTCCCCAAGTTTTTTTGGGGGGGGATACTTTGGGTAGACATATATCTTTCTCACAAGGCAAATCTTTACAGGTTAAATATTTTGGATATTGTTGATTTTACCACCTAATTATGGACATTGGAAGAAAAACTCCTGTATTGGAACTGGTCAAAAGTCAGTTCAACCATTTAATCTTGGCGATGGAGTTGATGTTGCTGCTTCCTTGGCATAGTCTTGATGGTGCCATCCAAAGAGGAAAATAACCCAGGCTTAATACTCATCCAGGACTACAATGCATTTAACAGAAACCCTAAGGGTCTCGCTGGGTGAATTAACCACAAACATGCATTCCTTTCCAGGAAAATGCACTACAAGCAGCGGCCACCAGAAAAAAAAAAGATTAATTGATAGAGGAGACAGCTCTTTCAAACTAGAGGAGTCTGGGCTGAGAGAAAGGAGAGGGAGGAAGCGAGGGAATGAAAGGGTGGCTGGCAGGCCAAAGTGTTAAAAGGGAGACAAAAACCTGGCTTCTCTCCCGAAAGAAAGAAAAGCCGAGGATTTCACAAGATGATGGAGTGAGGGAGGGAGGGATGAGGATTAGGGAAAAGAAAAGCAGCCGAGAGGGAATGTCTCCCATTGTAATGATGATGTTGTCGAAGAAATGCCCAAACCTACATGTCCTTAACATTTATAGATGCCACTTGGATACTCGTCACCCGTCATTACTCCAAAAATAGTTACTAATTGAGGATGCGATGGATGAATAGCTACCTGATTGGACGGCTTCATCCAAATTACTCTCCTTACTTCCCTCCGTTGATAAATATACGTCGTGATTGCACGACCTTTTGACACGCACACACAAATGCATTTCATGAAACCTTTTTTTTTTGTTTTTTTTACCTAGCCCTTTGTTAGTCCTGTAACTTCAGCGTCTCAACTCACCAAATGACAAATCAAGAACAATCATTTTCCAACTCCCCTAAGACTTTTTCCCCCAGCACTATCACGTAGGTCTTTAAATTCAGTTGTTACTAAGTGTTCACAACAAAGTTACTGGCCAGCTGTTCACAACAAAGTTACATTTATCAGTAATCGTTTTGCCTGCAAACGACAACTCTTCTTGCGTACAATCACTACCACTCACCCGAAGTCCTGGTCCATAGACTTGAAGAAGAATTTGTAGTTTGGCTTGTTCAAGACCTGTTTAAAATCCAATAAAGTTATATTTTCGGCAGGAATAGGTATCTTCACCAGGTACGGCGTCTCTTCTTCGTCGATATGATATATTATTTTGGTTTCCGCCATCACGACTGTTGGTTTTTCAAGCAGTTCCAGAAAAAAAGCTATGAGGCGAGGTAACGTTAACTTAGCTTGCTGGGTAGTTAGCAGTTAAGCTAGCTGGCTAACGAGACGGGAGAGGTGAAACGATGGCCACTGAGTTTTCGCTCCAAGCCAGAAGACGCAAAACGTTAAAAGCTCGCTGGAAAGCTTGTTTAAACTTTAGCAGATGAAAAACTCGCATTCCCCTTTTACTCAGGGGCACGAAAACGACGCACACGCTACATTCACACGATCAACTACCAACAACTTTTCCCCCAACAAAAACATACAGGGGAGGGGGTCTAAAAACTTTTCACCACTTTGCGAGCCAACGCGGCGTATGACGTAGTGACGTAGCCCCCCTTACGTCCTATCGCATGTCCCCCTCAACTTTTTACTAATATTGAGAAAATACGTGTATATATTACATTTATGTTGTACGCGCCTGGGACAGAGCACGTAGAACTCATGTCCTGGGAAAGAAAGAGATGGAGTGGGGTCCAAATGTCTGAGTCCACTACCAAGAGCTCGTTTGTTTGTTTGTTTGTTTGTGTTTGTTTGTTTGTTTCATCATCAAAAACTAATACAAATCAAATAATATTTCTCAAACAAGAATTTCTAATTTTTCACTAATATAAGTTTTAAACAAAAAGTCATAATTTCTCCATATTTGGTATGACAGTTTGCCTTAATCACAGCTTCCATTCTTTTCTGATATCAAGTCTAAAAAAATTTGCAGAATTTGAAGATCCACATTATTCCAGCACTCTTTTAGAGTATCATGGAGAGTGTCTTCTGACGTTACGGTATGTTTCACCTTTTCAAATGTTCCCAAAGATATTCAGTGGGGTTGAGGTCTGGTGACTGTGGAGGGAAAGCTCTTCCTTGGACTTCACATACCACATACGATTGTTTTTAGCATAATAAAACATCTGTACTGTACGTACACCACTGAAGGGTAAAGGAGGGAAATACAGCTACAAACACAGTCACTATTTTTACCATTGCAAATTATTTTAACTATACACACCTGAAACAAATTGCGTGAATGTGTTATACACAAAGAAAGCTTTCTTAAATTCCGAGAAGAAATTTCCTCATTGGCAGTCTCTGCAGATAAACAGTAATGACACTGTCAATGAGGATAAGGGAGACACAGAGAATTAAAAGAAACAGCATGGGCTCTGAATGATCCACTTATGAAATCTTACAGAAGAAAGAGCATGGTTTATTTTTATCCTTATCATTTACAGTTCAGATAAGTGTTAGGTTTGAGCTCTGTTCATCTATTTATCAGTATACCACTAGAGGGACCTCTTCATCAGCCTATAAACGATAGAACAACAAACATACTGTACATGATAGAGGGTTAGTATATAGTGATATTGTGGCAGGTAAAATTTGATGTCCTGTCAACCACCAGTCTAAGCAAAATATATATTTTCAGAATAATATTAATTTAATTTACTAACTAATTAATAACATGTTTTATTTTGTCTTAAAATACCCTATTGTCATGTAACTTACTGACGTACTTAAGTCTGATACCACTTAGTATAGTGTATACTAGATCTGCTATGAAAAATGGAGGTAAATGCACATAAAATGGTTCACTCTCAACAACATCCTTTAGTTTAAATAACACAGTCCAAATGCACATCACCAACAATTGATAAAACATACCAAAATATCTATGTTATTACATGGAAACCTCGTGGAAACACTCATTGTGATGCTGTACAAATTCAAGGCATTTATAGTAAGTAAAACCAATTTGTCACAATTTACTTTTATTGCCCTGAAACTGGGATTCATCCAGAGTGGTGGAAGAAATTCGGGCCAAACACAACCCCGATCACGCAGGTGATCACAAACAGCACCCAGAAGACGAGGGCCAGCAGCTGCACACAGAGGAGAGTCCTCTTTTGCTGCTGCATGACTTCCACCTCACCCACCAGGCCTGGCGCTGTGCCATGGGACCTGTCCGGGTGCATCTGCTGCACGCGGAGGCTGACGGTGGGCAGGAATGATGAAGCGGGTGTCCCTGCTGCCCGCCTCCAGAGAGAGCACTACTCTCTGGGTGACAGTGGCCAGGTGAGCCACCATCGTCACAGGCAGTCGGAAGGCCACGGGGGGCAGCCTGGCCAGTATGTGGGAGTTGCAGGGCAGGGAGAGGGCATCCCCGGTCTCCATGGGGGTGAGGTGGCGGCAAAGGGGGCAGGGGATGGCCGGCGGGCTACGGGGGTCAGGAGGTTCACAGGGGCAGAGCTGGATCCTCTGGAGGCACTCGGTGCAGAAGACGTGGAGACACTCGAGCATCCTGGGGCATTTGTTGTACTGGTTGTACTCCTGGTAGCAGATGGGACATTCCACCTCCATGGGCTCCCCAGTGGTTCCACTGCTAGGGCTGGTTACCGCAGCAGCTGGCTCCCTCTGGTACGGAGCTGAGGCAGGGTCCCCAATCATGGTGGGGAGGAGGGGGGAGACAGGCGTTTGTACGGGAGTGTAGGATTAACCAATGCTTTTCAGTCACACAGGACGTATAACCTGTAAAGGGAAAACAACTTCAAGATCAACTGCCTTTAACTATACCATGTAAAGAGTAGCAGAAATAATGTGGAGTCCAGAAGCTTAGATGGAGTTTAAGTGCCAGGGTCTGCTCCCTTGGGGATGCTGCTGTGCTTCTTCTTAGTTTTATGAAGAGATTCCAACGTCCATGAGTCATAGCATTCATCCATTTAACCACTCAGCCTTCCAGCGTCTAAACATGTGGAGGTCTGTGTAGTGTGTGCTAGCCTGCAGGACACACACTCAGAGCATGTCTAGCACATCAAGGCATGAAAGCAAAGTGAGAGAGGAGCTGTGGAACTGAGTAATTACTCAGTTTTACTTTCTGTGTGTATGTGTGTGTGTGTGTGTGTGTGTGTGTGTGTGTGTGTGTGTGTGTGTGTGTGTGTGTGTGTGTGTGTGTGTGTGTGTGTGTCCGTGCGTGCGTGCGTGCGTGCGTGCGTGTGTGTGTGTGTGTACGCATGCACATGCTCTACCATTTCTCTCCATTCTGATTTCTTTAATTTCACATATTTCTCACTAAGGACCAGTTAAAATGCCATGGCACCAAAATCAAGCCTCGGGCTCAGGAAAAAAGTGTTCACTGCTGAGCTTGGTAGAAATGCCAGAAAAATTGCCACCATTAAAAGTGTGTGTGTGTGTGCGCGTGTATGTGTTTGGGGGTGTGAGATCATAGCATAAATTCCTTGGATCTGATCCAGTTATGCTGCTGCTATATGCTCCAGATATTGCACGTTAAGGGGAGCCAAATATACACCTATCAAATGTGACATTTGGAGCAAGGTTAATGACTACAAATAGCAAGAACAGTGAGAACCCAGTGGGATGGTGTGTGTGTGTGTTGTCCATACCCTGTTCACCTCAGTGTTGTTCTCACCTCCACTCTTTGCAGCAACCTGCCTGGGACACAGTTTTCCTCTCTAAAGCTAATTGGTTATCACATTAGGTCAGTCAATAACAGAACTAATGGCCAACAAACAGCTTAGGGCACGACTTTCTACAGGAAGATGCATTAAGGACAGGCTCAAAATATATTAGAAAGCACATATATTACTGTGAGCTATTATGCTGAGTGGATAAACACAGTACCATAGATAGATGTGTAATTTGGATCCATGTAGGTTATACACACAGAGCATATGTGTTTTACTGTATAAAACATCCCTGTGATTTTCTTGTGGTTATCAAACAAAACAATACATGGACTTCGGTTGATTGACACTTTCTGTCTCTATCCTTTATCCACATGGGACAATACAAGGCAACCCTCAGTGGCTCATGGGGAATTGTTGCTTAGCAAATGGGGTCTCCTTTGTATTGGTCCATAGCAACAGAAAGTCTGAATCATTTCCCTTTGCACGCAGTACTAAACACCGGGGTTGAAAGTTTGCTCTGCATCAACAATAACCACTTCAATTGATTCCAAATGTGCACTATTTGTAATGACAATCCAGCCATGAGAGAGAAATGTCAGATGTGTGCTGGCTCACTGAACAGCAACAAATAAATAATCCTCATATGTAGGCCTGTTGTTTTGGAACTGGCAGTGCTCCATCACTACACACTTAGAAAGGAGATAGGAGGGGCACTTACCCGCTGCACACCCCTTTGATCAGGGCGCACTTTGATGCCCACCTCCTTCCCCTGGCGTTCTCACTCGGACGCTTCATAGTTCTCATGTTGGTACAGAAGCGCTTGCTCCCTCTCTGCCTACATGCACTTCAACCATCCACTTGTTTTCTTAATGCTGCGTTTCTGTCTCTGCTGGCTCACCTGTCACCCTCCTGTTTTCACTCCGTCTGTCCTGATCTTACCAATCCCTAGTCATGCTCTCATCTCTCTGTCTGTCCCCATGAGGCACCCCTGGTTTCCTCAGCAGTAATTAACCCCCCTGGTGACGTGCAGGTAACCAGGACACACAATACACAACCAAGACACAAAATGACCGGCTGGTCTCCCTTGATCCCAACAATTCTTACAATACTCATATTTTATTTACTTATGCTTTTCTTTACAGTCAACAAGCAAGTATAAAGTAGTAGAGATATCACATGTAAAGTGTGCAAATTTTATGCCTATGCCTTAAAGGGGCAAAACATAAAAGGGTTTCTACCAACATTACACTCTGCTCAGAGGTTGAAGAAATGAGCATTATGAGCAGAAGGATGACAGCCCAGGACGCTCTGGAAAACATCCTTGATCAGGGCAGTGAAGTAGAGGAGGAACTGTCCAAAAATGAAGACAATCTTGAGATGAATTGTAGATGAGGTAGAAAAATAACAAACACAAACAACAAACAAAACAAATCTATTTTATGTTTGAACAGTTTAAAAAAAAATTCTCTTTGAAAAACAAGTGAATTGTTATTAAGGGAACCATGATCTGTGAGGGGTCGCATGTCATCCTTCTTCTCTCCCGATCTTTCCTGTCTTTCTGCTGTTAACTGTCAAAACAACCCAGCAACACCACTGTTAAATATTCATTAAATTGTTACTAACAGATTTAAAGATTTTAATTAAAAAAGTTTGGACGATTAAACAGGTCATTTCGACAGAACATTTTGGTCTCCTAACAGATAAACATAATAAGATTAAGTGGAATCATGTGAATGGTTAACCGCCACTTGAGTCATACAGCAGTGGATGTTGCACTCTGACAAACTGATGTCCTTGCATGCCCACCTTGTCCTGTGTACACGCTCATAGCGATCCAATGATCCAATGAATGTTGGGTAATGTTGATTATGTGATTTGTTACAGGTTACTCCGCATTAATGTGATTACCTTCAGTTACTTTCCGGTTACTTTACCTCCAAAACCAGAATACGCACTTGAACATACAGTCTTTTTCAATCCATAGACTCCATTTGACTGTATTCAAGCAGTGTTATCATCAGCCATTACTTCAAGTTGGGTAAAATAATATTAGTTTGTATAATCTCACAATTTGCCCTTTCCCCTCAAAACAGGTTTCTGGGTAATCCAGATTTACCATAATTCCATTTAAGATAAGATAAGATAAGATAAGATAAACTTTATTGATCCCGCCGTGGGGAAATTCACGTGTTATGGCAGCTCACAACAATAGCTCACAATTTCATTTAACTCGCTAATACACAACTATGACCACTCCTATAAACACAGAAATGAATGATGGTATGGGGGCAAATTACGTAGCCCCTTTATTTCATTATTTCATTCAATCCACGTGAGGAAATGAACCACAGCACTAAAACCTTTCACTGTGGAGGGACATTAAGGTGGGATCTTCTGTATTTTTACCATATCCTGACGTATCGTTAGTCAGCCATAAGCAAATATATTATTCTAAATAGCAAAAGAAGCATTGTACCACATTTAATGAAACAACATAGGCTTGACTTTGCTCAGGTTAGTGTAGGTTAATAAGTTGTCTGAAAGTGTCACCGAAATGGCCGCAATGTTCCATGAAATATGTTTTCTCTACCACATGCAGGTTGAAAATTACTTTGTTGCTTTGGTAACAAGACAACATTACAGTAAGCGCAGCAGGGAAAGGAATCTATAAATAATCAGACAGGACGAAGGAGGCGGAAATCACCATGAAAGGAACCTGGGAAATCTGATAGGAGAAGGACTTTGTTTGAGGATCACCCTGGAGATGTGACGTCACATCTCTGATTTGACACACCCTCGTGAGTCAGTCACAGGAGTGGGGATTTCTGGGAAAGCCTGGAGGAATATGCCGTTAGACTGTCGGGGCGATAAAAAACAGACAGGAACTCATTTTCTATTCTAGAAAACAGAAAATTAAATCTCCAACCCAACTAAAATCCAGCGAGAGATGAACAGATGTCCTGTGTGTGCTTCTAGATATGTTGATGTAGAGAGTGGAAGAAAGATGAAATGATGAATGAAG
The DNA here is from genome assembly GCA_034670385.1 of Hoplostethus mediterraneus. Classification (NCBI taxonomy): domain Eukaryota; kingdom Metazoa; phylum Chordata; class Actinopteri; order Trachichthyiformes; family Trachichthyidae; genus Hoplostethus; species Hoplostethus mediterraneus. Next base: position 119,869 of record JAXDDW010000095.1, read on the forward strand.
AAAGAATTCAAATCAGCAGTGAGTAAATCCCTGTCCTAAATCCCTGTCCAGCTGTGGAGTCAATAGATACTCTTCTGCCACATATGGTGGTGTGTGTGTTCAAGTTCAAGTTCAAGTTCAAGTTTATTGTCATATACTTGATAACAATGCAAACATCATTACCAGTAATGAAATTCTTGGTCTCAGAGCCAACTCAACTGTACACAGTAAATAAAATAAGACAAATAAGATAACACAGTATTCAAATGGTAAGATGGTGCAAAGAAGCAGTGTAGTATAAATAATATTACCTAAGTATTAAGTATTTACCTAAGAAAAACGGAATATAATAAAGAGAATAATAATAGGATAATAATAGAGATATTTAAGACTAAAGACTAAACACCGCAATGTAATACTACAATGCAGTATTGATATAAATTAAAGTGATTAGTGGTGAACACTGTGAACAGCTGAACGATAGTTTTCCTTAAAGTGGTCAAGTGTGTGGGTTAAGGGTGTGTGTGTCATGCTTCAGTTGCATTACGTCACTGTATGAGCGCTTAGTCAGTCATTTGTTTTCATAATGTTTGACCTGATGTTTTGGCAAGCTCCGAGTTCCTGCTACTCCCACACACTTCCTCGTCCGATACTGTATAAATGCGGCCAGCTCACCTCCTCATTCACACTTCAAGTGAGAACACTGGCAGCAGCGCGCGGCGGACGTCCCCCTTCATAAACCAGGATGTATTCAGACCTCGAGTGCGGAATTTGTTACCAATCCTACAACGCGGGTCGGCGGTGTCCCAGGGAGCTCCACTGCAAACACAGCTTCTGCGAGAGCTGTCTGCTGGCCCTCTCTCGACCCCACGATCCCGAGGCACATTCGGGACAGGGGAAATTAATCGTGTGCCCGCTGTGCCGACACGTCACATCCATCTCCGGTGAGTCGAAGGTGAGGGCGGCTCTCGGGGTTGACGAGTGCGTCCTTGAGCGCCTGGTAGCCGCGGGTGTCCTGGCTGAGGACGATGATATCAATGACGACTGTGAGGGGGATGACGAGGCGACGCTTGCCGAGAGCCCGGCCGAAGAGAGCGACTCGTCCCCGCGTTCCAGAGGCGGGAAACTCCGGCGGTCCTGTAAGCGAGTTTGGGACAAGATCACCGGGAATGGACGGAGAGGCGGAGCGCGTAAGTTGGCAGACGCTAGAGGGAGTTTCCATCAAAGCTGCTGGGGGTTACCAACATGAGCAAACAGAGCACAGGGTGTAATAAAAGACGTAGTGGTAACTATAAAGCTGGTTAAACTTTTCGGGGGTTGTCTGACTGAGTACAGAGGATGCCCGTGACGCAAGATTGAAATATGTTATTCCAACAAAAAGAGAAGTGTAGTTCAGAAAGTACATTTAGTTTATAAAATAGGTTTATATTAGTTCTACTCTTGTGGGGCCCTCTGACTGCCAGGGCCAAAGCCCCTAACCCTTCCCCCACTGGTGCTATGACCTCCACAAGACGTAACACTGTATAATAGTATTAGTATATAATTAGTATATATATATAATTAGTATATTAGTATATAATAGTATTCCATTACCCAACCCTGTACTGTGACTGTAGATAATGGGTGGGTAGGTAAACTGTGTTCTCATGCGTTTTCTTTTTCTTTCAACAGATTGTATGACCAATGATGATTTGAGGGACCTCGTCATGATGTCATGCTATACGTTTTGAGACGTCTGCAGCCTCAGACACCCTGGATAATGTGATGCCTATATGTATTCTCAATAGGCCAACCTCTTTTTCACCATGGACTGTTGATATCTTGCTGGCAAGACTGGATGACAAGGAGGGGAATGAACAATCAAAATTTTAATTTAACTTGCATAGACTACTAATAGGATGGACCAATATAGGCTGACCATCACACTCAGTGAAAACACTTAGTAGTAAGAGTATTATTTATATTCCAGTTTGGTATTAAGTACCAAATATGCCTATTTTCATTTGGTGCTAATAGACATACTAATATGTGATATTTATTCTTTCCATGAATGTATTTATTTTTGAAGATTGTTACATATTTAATAAATTAAAAAAAACAACAGTAAAACATTGCCTCTCATTTCATTTCACATGCAGCACAACAATATTATCAATAAACACATTTAGGTGTGGAGTTGGTGTGCCCCATGATAATTCATTTACACACATTACAATGCACACAGGCCTATAAACTCAATGTTATTAAAGTTAAAGCAGTGGCTCAGTATATACGTATCTCTGTGTGTGTATCATTATTATAGTTTGCAAAGTGAAGGAGGAGGAGAGGAGATAAAAATAGGAGACATTCAAAGGAAAAGTAGCCCAAAAAAAAAAAATTCAATTCAATTCAGAAAACATGTAAAAACTAAACTATTCTAAGATAAAGTAAAATGAAACAGGAAAGCTAACCTACAGGCTCCAACAAGTGGTTCAGCTCGTGGAGGCGCCAGGTGAACAGCATTGACCCCAATCAGAATTAAGGCTCGTGCATGAACAGGTTGTTTGACAAGCAAGGCGCATGGATTGACATCAGGGTTTGGTCTCGTTTCTGAGGTGCTCGTTTGACAGTCATCATACAAACCCGGGGGGCGCAGCTGTCAATCATGCCGGGCAGTATGGCTCTTTATTCAAGGTAAATATCTCGTCGTTTTGCAGAAATGTTCGACGCGAAAATAAAAAACGGGAAGTGGGCTGGTGATCATTTCATTTCCAACCTGCTGATTTCTGTGAATTGCACCAACTCTTTTCCCCTCTACAGACTCCTGTTTGTCTCTGCAGCTGTAACGTTATTTGTCGAAATTTCAGATGCTGCAAAAGGTAAGAGCAAATAAAACCGTATCTGCAAATAACCTAATGCTTATCTTATTGAACATTTAAATGCTACGTGTCTGTTTTAGTTGACTGGCCATAAAGCTATAGCTGACTAATATTTAACAATAACAGAATGGCTATTTTGGTTGGTTTTCCCTGGGGAAACCAGGGGAATATTTTTATTTAAAACTACATCCTGGAAAAAGTGGGGTTTGTTTTTATTTTTTTAGGTGGTGGGGATTTAATTTAAAGAACAGGAGAGAAATAAACAAGGCATATATCTTTAATTTAGAAGTGTGCTTGATCTTGTGGCAGGGCATCACAGGTTATAGTGGGTTATATTTAACCAAAAACAGTGTATAAAATGAAGCTACAATATCAAATTGAGGTTCACTACTAAATATATGATCGTATCATTAAGCGACACAACTTAAACCTGGACTTCAACAAGAAGAGTTTATATATCGTCTCTCTACGTCTGCATTCTTCTGCTGTCTTGCTGCTAGGTTATCTGTGTGAAGGAGATGTCATTACAGAGATAAAAATGTTGCTTTTCCCCCTCTTGTTTTCCATTTTCAGCCAGTACCATAACAACCCAGGAGGAAAATGGAGTGAAGAGACAATTGCACAACCCATACAGAAACTATCTTCCCTTCACTACTAGTCTGCTTTCGACCCAGACACAGAGTGGACTCAAAACTGGAACTAACAGTGATACTGAGACTAGCAAGAGACCTGCTGATGGAGAGGATTCATCATTCATTAACCATCAATCAAACCCTGTGCAGTCTATAAAAGGTAGCTTCAGTTACAGTCAAGACAGCCCAGATGACAGACACGTTCAGTCCCAACCGAGAATCACCAGAGTGCAGAGAGGTCACAGCAAAAGTGGAGTGAAGCCAGCAAGCAGCATTTACACAAGCTACTCTCTGCACAGAGGGCAAACCACTGCGGGACAGCAAGCCCCACCGAACTACTATTTCTCTCACACACCGGCACCAAGCAGCCGTGACAGTGCACCTGGTGGATTTGGAAACATTCAAAATGGTGGCAGGCAATACAGCACACCCCACAGGTCTGGTTCTGGAAGTATTTTTAATAGAATCCCACCAATCATCCGAAAAGCAACTCCAATAAAAGACTTTACTAATGTCAATCCTTTTCATCAGAGCACCAGTCTTTTTTCCTATGGGAATCACAATGTTGCTCAAGGATCCTATGACCGAGGGAAAGTTCCCAGTGACGCTGCAATGGCCACTGAAAGCAGAAGTGACGGTCATAAAACAGTTTCGCAATCTTCTGACCCCTCATCCCTCAGTGGAAGATATTGGAGTAGCTCACTGCCAAGTTCAGGACTGTATTACGGTGACAATCCTATTTACCATGCTTATAAAGAAACCAATGAACTTCCTGTGACCAGAACATGGAGTACATCTAGCCAGCAATCAGGCAAAATTCCACTAATCAGAAGTCAAAATGACATTTATGTGCCACCCAGCACTAATAAGTTAGTTTCCTCTGCTAAATTCAACCTTAGCCCAGAGAAACGGACATCATCAATCACAAATTTCTCCCAGGGTCCACACCCAGAGAGTAGCAGTGAGAAACCGACACACAAAAAGGTCCATTCCTATCTTTTCCGTGACCCACAAACCTCTTTCGTCAGAGGTGAGACAGCTGATGAAGTCACAGGTGATGGACAAAAAACCTTAAGAGGACTGAGCACTTCTCCTGTGATATCAAGTCAACAAAGCCTCCCTGTTTCAAAAGCTTACAGCAGGCATTCATCTACTTATAACCAACTACAGTTATCAAATGAAAAGCCAAGCAGTGAAGTACAACATCCCTCTACTTTCTCCTCCAGCCGCTATAATATCAACCCACTTTATCATAATGCCAATGTGGTCCAGTATGGTGGTCAGACCGATAAAAAGACACATGGTACATTCAGCAAATATCACCCTGTCTTTAGCAATTACGTTTCTCCCCTACACACCACAGCACATGCTCCCTTCCTAAATCCTACTTCAGAGGAAGACGAGACCAGGGAAAGTCCTGTCCCTCTACAGTTTGTGAATTCCCAGAGTAGCTATGCCCCTGGCGGAGAGAAGCCTATAGAAAAGAGCCTGGTCACCACTACTCACCTCGGAGGATCTACAAGTGGTGCCAAACCTGGAAGATCGTCAAAAAGCCTTTATGGCTTCAGACGGTTTAAACATCAGCCTCAAAATGGAGTGCTATCGAGTCTTTCCTCCAGCAGCTCTAATAGAAGAACCAACTCTCAGAGATACAGCTTTGATAAAACCATGGACTATAGAATTAAAAGTGCAAATACAGATCACTCTTTGGCCAAACGCATACTTTGGAGACAGAGTACAGTAGCCCCCACTACTGCTCCACCTCTACCTGAAACACCGAAGACATCCACACATTATTCTGGTCCTAATGCTGTTGGACGTGGTGGTGCGAATGACACTGAGGAACCTGTTCCTACGAGGTCAGCCTTTTTTCACAGTAGAGGCCTTTCCAGGAAGTACAAATCCAATGAATCCGCTAATGTCTTCCCTGTACTCCCAGTTACATCTAACACCTCACCCTCTCCTGGCACTCTGTTAGATGATGTCCAAAACACATCTGTTTCTACAGCAAGGGCATTTAATGATGTCCAGCCTATACTGGCTGAGCGCAAAACTAGAATGGGCAACAACCCAGATCGGAGACAAATCAGGAACTACAAAAGACTGTATGGTCTCAAAGGACTCAACACTCAACCACTTCGCACTGCCACCTCTGAGCAGACAGAGGGTGCCACAACTTTATTCACTGGACTTGACAAGTATGACACAACCCAGCAGGGTCCTGAAAGTTTAAAATCCGCTGTGCCTGAGCAGAAGACAACAAGAAACAGTCAAAGTACTGTCAAGGGAGAGGCAGGCAAGGTTAATGGTAAAAACATCAAGACTGAAGAAATGTTGAGGCCTGGTATGATGCCGTCCAGTCTACACCCCAGCATGTCACAAGGAAGTGAAACCAATTATGATAGATCCTCCAGTTACCATGTGAGTTTTACCACAGAAAATTCAGATCTCGGCCCCACAAGCTCAGTCACTGATCAAGATGAAGCAACGTCTGGATTTAATGGCTACATTCCTTCAAGTTACAAAATTTTCAGAGATTTTAGTTTACCCAATGAGTTATCCGTCTCTGCTCACTCAGGGGCTGAAAAGTATGATGATGGTCAGGGGTCCAAGGTTTCCAGTGATACAAGGCTGTCAAGTGTCCATCTTGGATCTGATGAGACTCAAACAGCCCCCACTGAAACAGAGCCAACTACTATGTATGGAACATCCCCGCAGAGCCTCAATGACCGAAGCAGTAAAGACCCTAAACCACTTCCAAAGACAGCAGGACGCATAGAATCAGTCGAGTACCCCAGTTATAAGCTTGACAAATACAAATTTCAATCGGTTCAAAACAAAATTGGAAGTACACAGGACAAAACACACTGGAATGATCCAGAATATATACACCCACGTATAGCCTCACCAACTCCCAGAGATTCTTCAGCTGACCCTAGATCAGCAGGGAACCTCAAAGATCATCCCTTCCCAGCTGAATCCACCCAAGCCCCTAAGAAAACAATATCCAGGGGTGCCAAACCAGCTCCAATGATGGCTAGCCTTCTCCAGAGGCAAAGTTCCACTATAAGCGTGGTGAGAGGCAAACGTGTGAAGGGTAAGTGCATCAATGGCCGAAATTGCATTCAATCAACCGATGGCACCTCTCTCACCAGTGATAGTGGAAATGCACCCATAGTCAGGCTACCCAAGCCTGTCAGGATTGAAGCTATCATGTATGTTGATATTCTGGGAAGTGCTTCGTTTAGCGGTGTCACAACCCAGACAGGAAATGCATCTGCTGATATTAAGTCTGCTTCCCACTCTACAGCCACAACCAAACAAAAAGTGGGGGCGTTTAGTAATGGCCAGTCGTGGCTTCGGGGGGTTGACGCGGTTGAAAATACTCCTGGGACCTCACATGTGTACTCCGAAGATGCTGCCCACACTTGGGAAAACGACAGCAGAAGTACAGAAGCACATGCTGAGGGTGAGGTGGGGGATTTCATGAAAAAGCAGGACGTAAAACAAATGCAGGCCAGCGGTGACTATATGCAGAGGCAAAGAGCAGTGACAAAGTCTGATGCATTCTGGGAGAAGGAAGGAAGTGGAAGTTTAAATCCATCTGATGGTATCCCATCAATGTCATCTGATACCGTGGAGAATGTTGGTGCACTTGGTGAAGATCTGTTGGAACTAGATTACCTACGGACATCAGCTGGTAACATCTCCTTCAAGTCAATGAAACTGCCCCCTTGAGATAAATGACTTGTTAGCCCTACTGCTAAACTTGATGTTTTTCTTGTGTGCGCAGAATCTTTATGTGCTTGGAAGAACTCCAATAAATGCTGAAAAGGGTATTTGTGAGTACTATAACTTTTTCTAGTCTTCAGTAAAAGGCCTGCATTTTGAGTTATCCACTGTTAATACTTTTTGATGTAGAAGAACTCATTTCAACCTTCGTTTCCTGAGTAAGAGTCTTTTATCTAAGATCTGTCTGTTTAGCAAGTCAACAAGTTAAGTATTATCCAAACCTGGGCCAAAAAGTGTTGTTTGCTTTAGCAATTAATGTTTGTTTTGATCTGGTTAGAGGACCGGATATGTGAGGTGTACCGCATCAGGACAATTCAGTGTAAGGTCACTTGTCAAGAAAGTATACTGAATTGGTTTTCAAATACTTTCCTGAGACTTTGTGGCATGCTCATAACACCACTGATCTGGTACTCAGAGCAGATTATAAGAAGATTGCATGATTCAAATACTTTTATATCATCACATTTTTAATAAATGATACCTTCCAATTCTGACCTCAACTGAAATGTAGAAAGTCCAAATGATAGCTCTAGCTGCTCTGTGTTTCCAGCTTAGCTTAATATCTCCTCTCCAGGGAGCAATTATGAAACCAGGCATTATGCTCAGTGGGACTGTCAAGGTCAAACATGATTTCTGAGCATAACTTTTGCCTTGTTTGGAAAATGTTTTTGCATCGTGTCATGCAGAGTATTAGTTAAGAGGAAAATGGAGGAAGGACATACCTCAAACTTTTTTTTTTTTTTGATAAAATGGTTTTCCCATTCCTAGTTGTCCCCATTGCCAGACAGTGGCTATTCAATATGCTGACACAGACTTTCCATCCCCTTTCAGAACTTACAAGGAGGTTTCGGCATGCTGGTCTCTGGGTTGACACGCTATGCAATGGAAAGTTTGATTGTCGTTTTTCTGAAAAGTTGTTTCTGTGACTTTGCCAAGCCATTAATAAGTATACAAAGAGTATTTGTGCTTTGTGCCCATTGAGCTATTGTGGGGGACAAAAGTTTGCAGTGGAAATAAAAAGTTAATTGGGATTATAAGAACAGTTTAGCATAATCTTATCTATATTGCCAGCATTTAATGAATTAACTCCATATTAAATTAGCCTGCCGCTAGTGACCTGATTGTGCATTTACAGTAAGTGCAGATGTTATTTATTCCACTAGATGGCATTAGGCACCCATTTCATTACTCCCTGTGAAGTGTGTAAAGTGTGTTGAAGTTCTCAAGATCATGTGTCCCCATGTGCTACTGCAGAAGTAAGCCATTGATGCTGCAGCAAATACAAAGCAAGTTGAAGCAGACCAGAGTAACTGCAGAATTATTGTTATTGGATCCTTGTTTGTCTTGAGCCCATGTCCCATACTTACGAGGGTTGCCAAAGTTGCTCCTCAAAAACCCAGTATACCACAACAAAATGGATGTTAGTGCATCCACCCATATCAAACAACCAACCGAGCATTCTCTTTCAGGGGCATTGGGTCCACGCTAAGCCCAGACCACAGCTCCTAACAGGTCCTTTCACAACATGTGACCCTTCACCTTTTCCCAGCCAGCCAGCCCCACCAAAATACCAGTCCTCCACTCCACAATTGCTGTTCTACCGCTAGAAGGGGCCCCAAGGCCGGGGTGGGGGGGGGGAGCTTGAGGGATCTGCCAATCAAAGTTAAATGCATTGTACATTGGATTAGCGTGCCCACCCGCCTCCACCCCCCACCCCCCTACAATACCCGTGGAAAGTGGAACCATCTACTTTCCCATAGCGGAGGCATTAAGGTGATGATGTTGAGCTGGTGGGGTTTTTTTTTGGTTCAGTGTGCTGGCATGCCGGTCTGACTGAGGACATTACAAAGCGAAGGCGTTGACCTGCCGGCTCCTTCAAAGTTCTCTCTGTGGTGTCTTTTGTGTTCGAGTGTGTGTGTGTGTGTGTGTGTGTGTGTCCGATATGCGCACTCCCTCTGTCCAAGTGTGCGTTTTTGCTTATATTCCCTGTGTGTGTGTGTGTGTGTGAGTGTGTGTAACAGACAGTGTGGTATTCTCGTGCAAACTGGCCCTCCCCCTCTCCTACTGTGAGGGGAATTCTGTACCATGTGTCTGCGGTTTTCAGGGAGCTTTCAAGGAAAATAAAGCACAGAGGCCCCACAGTATCACCCCCCCCCCCACACACACACAGTATCACCCCCCCCCCCCCCTCCACACACACACACACACACACACACACCCCCAACCTTCCGCCTCCTTTGCCTTCTTGTTTTCTCACTCCCTCACTCACTCCATGTGGCACTTCTTAACATTTTCACCCTCCATCTCTCAGACTAGCCAAACGCTACAGAGTAACGGAGCTAATTCTGCACGCAGCCTGTAATAAGGACAAATCCATAATCACGGCAAACACTCTCCCATGAATCAAAATGGGAGGTGAGAGAAAGTGTGAGGGAGAAAGCGGGAGGGAGGGAAAGACAGAGAAAGGCTTTTTGTTTGGCTAAGTACACTATGTGAACGAGGGGGTGGCGAGGAAAGAGGGCTGGCTGGAAATACATTAGAAAATGGTTGCGTCGGCTGTGGCATTTGTGGATCGAATTACCTCACATGCCATGCAGCGGATAAACTATCGGCTCCACTGAGTTTGACCGTGACCATGTACGCGCAAACTAACTGTATTTAGTCTTCAGCGATTAACTTTGCCCTAAAAATGCTGCAGGAGGATATAAAACTGATCGCTGCTACATATCTCAAAGAAAATAGGACAGTGAAGTGAAGTTGGCAGGATTAGCAGAAGCTGCTTGTAGTGTACCTTCTCTAATCCATTACCATTCAAAAGGCTTTATTGGCTTAGTTCAACACAGGTCTACTTACAGTGGCAGGCTAAAGACACCTTACCTGTTTGACTGTGGTTACTTGTAACAGGACAAAATGAGAAAGGTGAAGATGTGCAATACGTTACTTCCCCAGATGGAGATCTGTGTGAACATACAACATTTAACACCATTCCTCTCTGCTATGCGCCCTCTCCTACTTCCCCTCACAGACCTAAATCCCGGCACACCTACTTTCAATATAATTACCCACCACCAGCCAGTTGCTGCTATATACTTGGAAGTGTGAATGATGGGAAGGAAGTCATTTACAGCATGGAATACGGCCACATTCCCACATCTGGTTCGGGAGCCAGAGCTATTTCCGCGTCCTCCGTACAGCCAGCTTCCTGTGGTCTGAGCGGGGAGGAAGTCATAAAGACAGGAAGACTTCCTGTATTGTTGTCAACATGCAGCAGCATGGACCGTACATGCTCCGCGGGGCTGGGGCCCGGCGATGTAAACACCATTGAAATAGTTCTCCCGGCCTTTCACTGAAGCCAAGGCATGTATCTGATTTACGCTACTTGCAGAGTCCTTTTTTTCCCTTTGAGTGATATGAATGTTATGATAGGGGTGAGGAGTCATTCAGTCTCTCCGGGCTCTGAAGGGTCTAAAGTGGATTTGAAACAAACATCTGTTTGCTTGTGTTTTTTTTAGTTTTTAAGTGAGATGTTTATACTATTAGACTATTAGACTATTTGGGTTTGACTTGCAGATTATTTATTGTATTTCTTTGTTTTAATGATTATATCTCGTGCAATACTGTTTTTCTTCTACGTGTAATCTAACTGAAAATAAACGTATCATGCTGAAGTTATCGTACTTGAGACAAGTGTGGTGTCTGGCTCTGTCTCCGCCTCTGTGTGCCCGTGTATGCACGTGGGTGTGTTTAAGGGGCTGTGATACTGTTTGGGTCAGGGCCACAAAACGCCGCAACACACTGGGCATCTTTGTTCCTAGCTGGAATTCAGAAGTCACACGCACACACACACACACACACACACAATGAGGAGATGATGCACTTGCCCAGGCAGACACAACAGACCCACCTGTTGGCTTCGGGCCAGCGCATCTCTCATTTGAACTCAGTGTCCTCTTGCCTTGGCCGTCACCCAGTAGCCTCCCACCCACCCGCCCACCCCTCTCTTTCTCTCTTCTCTCTCTCTCTCTCCCCCCGTCTTGACCGGAGATGTTTGCCACCACAGCGGAGGCAGGCATTGTCACTGCCGGTCGCCACGGCAACCAGATGGCAGCTGTGCCCAAACTCATTCGCCCGCCTCCACTTTCTCCTCCTGTCCTCCTCCGGGAGCAGCGCCGGGACACCTCTACCTTTCCTCCCTCTCTTTCTTTCTATCTATCACGCTGAATAGGAACTTTTCTACAACCGGGGGGGGCAGATCTGGGGTTTCCCGGGTTTTCCTGTCTGGTCGCCTGTTCAAACTAACCCAAGGAATAAAGGTTTAGTCTTGACACAGAGAAAGTGGCAGCTAGTGCATCTTTGGTGGCTAAAAACTTCCCCTCGCCTCAGGGTGAATCTAAAGGTTTACTTTTTCCATGTTCGGTTTACTCATTCATAAATCCTGGCTTTCCTGAGGGTAAAACAAATCTCAAGAAAGAGTCCAACTAATGGCGAAAGTCAGCCTGAGAGAGAGTGCATCGTTTTGTTGAGCTCTCCCTCGGGAAATGTCTCTATACTGAATCTACGTCAGAGCAGCAAATCTGAAGTAGGGCTTCAAACCCCCCTTGGGACGCACTTTATTTAAGACGTGAGGGAACAAGAGTGAGCCGGCTTCGAGGTCACAGAGAGAAACCAGGGACACGTAGGCTACAGTGTGGGTTTCAGTGCCCTTCAGGTGTGGGTGTGGGGGCTTTTACTTCTCAGTAACCGCCACAGGTGCTGACTGATGCTTTTTTGTCCTCGCCGACCTCCTTTTTTTCACAGTAAGGAAAGTGAGAGCATCCGTATGGCTCCCATGCAGGTGCAAGCCGGGTCTTTGCCTGTGTGTGTTCTCATTCCTATTCATTCCAATGGTGCCTCGGTGCTCGAATGCGCCCACGTGGGATTGAGTTACCTGGCCATCTGCGGAGGAGACAGTGAGGAGGATGATACAAGATCCCATACGTGATAACAATATGGACTCAATTCAAGAAAGAGGGAAATAGAGACAGAGAGGGAGGAAAAGCAGCTCAGATTTATCATGCCACTAAGGCTTAACTAATTAAATTGTGGCGGGGGGTGGGGGTGGTGGTGGTGTCAAAGAAGACCGAGAGAGAGAGAGAGGGAGGGGAGAGGGGTGGCTGACAGCTCACCCGGCGAGCAGCAGTTGGTCAAATTACCGGTAAGACTAGTGATTAACTCCGCTGGCTACCTGCCACCGTCAAATGGAAATGATCTTATCAATGGGAGTGGTGAATGTGACTAACAGAGTTAAAAAGGCTTTGTGGGTAACAATTACACTGGTTTTCTTTTCTGCATCATTATTAAATCTGTGTGTGTGTTTGTGTGTGTGAAAGACAGACTGTTAGACTGTTGAGTGTCTGTTGCATTTTTCCGCAGATGTTCACACTTGCCTCAGCCTGTAAAACGTAGCATCTGCCACGCGTCCCCATCAGTTGTTGTCGGTTTCCCCCCCCCCCCTTTGAAGACATCTTTCCTCAAGTCCCCATTACTTCACTTCAAAGGAAACTGCTGTTCTCTGCTCCAGAAATAAAAGAAACCACAACTCCTTTTGTTGTTTGACTTCTTTTTAGTCAGATGTGTTTTTTTTTTTTTCCTCAAGCAACAAAAGTGAAAATGTCTACATCAACGGCAAATATCACAATATTCCCATTCAGCACCATCCCTTTGGGGGGGACGGGAGGGGAAGGAGAGATAAAACAATGTAGAACAGCAGCACTTTTTCCCGCCCATTTTGAGATCGTTGCTAACCTCGCTAACATCGCGTTGACACTGTGGAGCCCCCTTCGCCCGAGCTCTCCCTAAGGAACTTTACTGATGATACGTGATTACAAACCATCCAGTCTCAAATGTACACAAACTGAACAGGGCTAGCCATGAGCAGCCGGTGCAGACGTGACACTACGTAAAGGGAGGGTCACTCACCAGATGCTCAGAGCTGGAAGGGGGCTCTAAAATGGCAGGATAAAAAAAATGTTTACTCGTCACGTTTTGAAAGCATCTGAAAAGCACCCGTGTCTGTTTGGGGGCGCTTTCTTCACCTTTAGCCTTTCGTGGTTTGGCTGAGGACCGGCTGAGTCATAATATAAGACCCATTTCCAAAAGGTGTCGGGAGACTTTGCAGTGTGAGTGCAACCTAGCACAGTGAGGTTGAAGTCCAATCTTTTTTTTTTTTTACCACTTGTTTTAGGAACCATTAGGGGCAATTCAAACCACAGATCTCAATCTGCTTGTAATAAAGCTGCATTGTTTTGCTCCAGGGTGAGAAGTTCATGAAGGACCCAGACAAACACACGAGTACACTTTGGGACTGCGCAGATGCGTGGGTATTAAGAAATTAGTGATTTTCTTTTCGTGGTGGCCTTTTCTTTCTGTTCATGCATTTAATTTAATCCATTGGTCAAAATCAGAGGCAAATTCATGGCAAACTAAAGCATACGTGAGTCCTCACAATAACCTTTATCTCAAAGTGTCACATAAGCAGACTGCAAGAGGCAAGATATCTCACAGCCCCCCCCACCCCCTCCCACCCCACCCCGCAAAAAAAACAAAACATTGGGAGAGCAGGCAAGGTTACATTTTGAAAACAACAAAACAAAGCAATACGTCGGGAGTTGAGAACTGAAGGTTGCTTTGTACGGTGCCGTCGGAGAGGATAACAGCATCAGTCTCATCAGTCTCTTGTTGTGTTTTGGCACTGATGGCCCCCCGACAGGGTCCTCCGTCATCCGGTAAAAGTCCAAACTTCCTCCAATTAGGGCCACGGGTTGTCAGTCAAGTTGTGTCATAGATCATTGTCCCATCAACAGACATAAACAGGTTATTTCTAGAGAACTGTACAGCGGCTAAAGACAAAAATAGACACAAAAATAGACTTGATATATCCTGCCAGAACAGCCCTAAGAGTGCTAGCTGCTAAGAGGGGTTGGAGAAAACAGACACACACAAATAAGACAGACAGGCACTTAAGTGCTAATGCATAGCGGAGATTAAAGGAGGAGCCAAGCGAGAGAGACGGAAAGGAGGGAGGGGAAGAGATGGCTAATTGCCCTGTAACCACAACGGTCGTTAATACTAGCCAGGTTTGGGGCCAGGATTGGGGCCGGGACTCACTTTCAATTCAACCCGATGGACCGTTTAAAACTCTAAAATGTAAATATTTTCTTCTTAAAAAGTGTCCTATAAAATAACTGAGAATGAACGCTATCATCAACTAAAGGATAGCAGCTCTATACATTTTGTATTGACTGAATTGAAAAGAGACCCGACCCCCCCCCCCCAACCCCCCCTCCGGATGCTGACAGTAACACGTCAATCTACAGAGACCAATATTGTCAATGCTGGCCTTTTTGCGACGCTAGCATTAGCATGGCTATAGTTAGGGTCTCTATCCTCTGCTGTGTGCACTGTACATTAGACGGTGGGGATTAAGTGAGACACTGTCTGGAGCTAACAGCACTAATGGGATTGCTTGGCTCCATGTCCGGGGTCTCACCCTGAGCTGCAGTCAGCAGGACGGCGAATTTACCTCCTGGCACAACGCTAATATGTTAACATGACATAGCTGGCCGTGGCTAGCTATCCCCCCCCGCCCCCCCGGTACAAGACAAGTGCCTTTCGTTTCAAATGTGTGTTTAATACTGGCTGGGTATGGCTTTATTGTGTATTGAGTGTAAGGTGTGTGGGGGGGGGGAAAAAAAGATAGAAAAAGGAGAAAACAGAAAAACGAGGGTAAAAGCGGCATCAGTTTAAGATGAAGCAATGAGCAGGAAGCTAACAGCAGACACGCTAATAATATTTCTCACAGTAGACCGTAAGGCCAGCAGATTGCTAGCACCATTATCATCATTATTGTTAGCGACATCTCATACCAGTGCTATCCACTTTATTGATTTCTTCTGCTGCGTCATTCGTTCCTACTTCAAACAAGCACAAAAAAACCCAAAGCTTCAGTTAGTCGAGGCTAATTTGAAGTTCTTTGTAAAATGGCTACAATCTGAAAATGAGGCACTTTTGAGCAGATATATAATTCTCTATATTTTCTTTATCATACTCTAAATATTCAGCCATCATTGTACTCTTTACAATTTGAGTTTTCCTCTAGGAAAGAAAAAAATCAGTCTGCGGTTGCTTTTCGTACCCTTCTGATTGGCTTTCACTCATGGAATGAGAGCAACTAATAGCTTTTCAAGAATTTCATTTGGCACACATCCCCACTGGTTTCAACAGCCAACAAGCTGAAAGCAAAAAAATAAACGTTTTCCATCAGTCTTTGTCAAAGTGCTTCAGGGGCGTGTCCAGGCCAACTCCTCTCTCAATGTGATTGGTGGCCGCACGAGGAAGAGGAGGAGCTCTGGAGCTCTCTGAGTGGTACCAGATTTTTTTCCCAACAGTTACAAGGACTTGGCATTGACATCAGCACTCTGAAAGAGAGAGAAAGAGAGAGGAAATAGTTCAGTTAGATAGTTAAGAATAAACATTAAACCAGATATGAGGAAGAAATAAATATTGTGACATTTATATACCGTCTCCCTCCCTTATCACGTTAATTATAACATCCAATACCATCTTATCGGCTTGGGAGCACTGTGACCATAAAACGAACATAAACGATACAGCCGAGCAGGGCGGAAAAAGACAGGAGGAAAGCGATAAAGAGAACAGGGAGCGAGGACACCTATTGCTGCAGGCATCGAGTCAAATGTGTGTGCATGTGTGTGTGTGTGTGTGTGAGAGCGAGAGAGTGTGCAACACGAGGGAAAAGAGAGATCCAGAAAACATGCCAGGTTTTTTTCCCCCAAGTAATTTCAGTTCTTTGAGTCATATTGTATGTGTGTAGTAAAATGGCATCATTGCAAGAATACGAAACGCATTTTACGCAACACGCCGGTACCTTACATGACCTTGTTACCGAACCGGTTAGCAGGCAACCATCGGCTTCCTTTAAACCAATGACAATCCTGTGCTGCTGCAGATTTGCCGATCAGGGTTTTATCGAATATTGTTACTGCATGTTGTTGCGTTGTCATACTCCTCATACGCTACAGATGCGCGATGAACGAATGAGCGAGAATATAAAATGTCAAAGTGCGACAGAGTTAGAAGTGACATCAGGATCCTGACTACCGTGCCCTTTAACAAGAGTGGCTGTTAAACCCGATGACTCCCAGAAGGCCCTGAAGCCACACAAACAAATGCACTACGCCAGTACAGTGAACACAGGCTGAGGGCTTTTTTGACTCTCTAATTGTACAGGGGGGGGGGGGTACTCTATATTTACGCCCCTCCCTCTCTCTCTCTCCATTTTTTCTTCTTCCTGGTGCAGTGTGCTATATTTAGTCGCCCCTCAGCACAGACGGTGCCTGCCAGCCGGCCAAGCCATGACGGCCTAAAGCAGAGCAGAGCGGAGCAGCCCCCCTCGCTCCGCCAGCCAGCCTGAAAACAGCAACACAAACAATCAGGCCAACCAACCAAAAAGAGTGGAGGAGACAGGCTGGACATGCACTGGTGCTCCGCCATGAACGCACACACACACACACACACACACACACACACACACACACACACACACACACACAAGACAATACAGAGGATACTATAATTATGTGGCTGACATTGACTTAATGATGATATTTTCCAAAACACAGGCATGCAGAGATACACAGGAACGTATGAACCAGTTCAGCGAGGGCATCTATGTCCGCTGGCCGATCTTAATGCGTCTACTCACGTGCACGCGCACATGCACTCTCTTTCTTCACTCACCCGCACAGGACCCAGTTAGCAGCGACCAGACAGGAAACGTTTCCTCTCCTATCCACTCTAATCAGATATCCTTCTTCCCCCCCAGCTTCTCCAACTCTTGCTCCAAACCCCCCCCCCCACGACTTGTCCATTGATCTCATTCATTTCCTCGTGTCATTTCTCCATCCGTAGGCTAATCAATCTAATAATGACTATAGGAGCGACTGTGTGTGTACGTTTGCGTTTCTTCCTCTTTCTCTCCAAAGATTCTTTAATTTGAGAGGTGAGACGAGGATATCTGCCTCTGCAGCTCGTGTCTAGCCAATAAACTGTTCTCCAGCCGTCTGTGTGTGTGTGTGTGTGTGTGTGGGTGGGTCTATGTGATGTCTCAATCTAGGGCTCCATAAAAGCGAAAGCCACCTTGTTCTCTGGCCGTAAACCGAGTATGTCATTTTCAGGCCGACTGGTTCCCCGAAGACTCAAAGCTGCTCTCAGCAACGTGATGTGAGTCACTAAGTCCGCCAGTCACCCCGTCAATTTGGGTTAAATCATTTCTTATTTTTAAGGAAAGCGGACAGACCTACCCCAGTGCTATTAGACAGTATTAATTAAACAGTAGCAGTAAGATTAAAAAAAAAATAAGCTGGAGGCAAAAAATGACTGGCGGACATCACCGCAGGCAGACCTGGCAAAATGCATGTGCAGCGGCGTGTTCTGCCAACTTGGTATGGAAAAAGATTCAAGAAATCGATGAAAATGTGTATCACTGCCAAGAGATCTTTTTAAGTGGGTTTCAGAGGCCCCGGGGCCAGGAAATGTACTCCACCTGTAAAGCACCGTGTAAACCTGTAAACCTGTCAGCAAGCATCCACCCTGCTGACGTGTCTGAATCTCCCCAATGATGCCGTTCTGTAGTTGACCCCTGACCTCCAAGCAAAAAAGAGAATTTCCCTACAGACGTCATGAAATTACCACATTATTATTAAAAAACGTTGTAGAAATTGCAGTCAAAGGGTTTTTCCATGTCGGACCCTCAATTGAGGCTCTTTTGATTACACTGTTGACTACATTGGATCATTTATCCTTCGAGCAGGCGAGTGGGTGATTAGAGGTACAACGAGTGCAACGTGAGCCAGGATTCAACCTCACGCGGCCGAGAGTACACAGAATGAGCGTTGGCAGGCAGAGCCGGCAGGATACCTCCCGCGTCAGATCGTTTAATTTCTTCCAATGACGCCAGAAAGTCTGTCGGTCGTGAAGAGATAATGTTCTCAATCTGACCACAGCGCGTCCGATTCAGCTGTGCTTTTGCGTTGAATGCAGGAGGTCTGCGTGCTCGCTTAATATACTCTGAGTCTGTCAAGGTTAGAGCAGAATCTATACAGAAAAAAAGAAAGAAAGAAAGAAAACTAAATTACATTTCTGTGAATGAAGCCTTTTGACGACAGACTCCCTTATCCTGTAAAGGAGATTTCATATTCAATCTGCTTTATGTGCTTTAAAAAAAAAAGCCAAAGTTCAGCTGAGAAGACGGCAGGCTTGTGTAGTGATTGTTGATTATGAGTGAGCACTAATATTTCATTTCATAGTCATTTTCTGTCCACGTCTGTGTCTGGCACACCTCGCCTTCAAAATAAAGTTTGTTGAATCTAGTTAAAGTAACAATCTGACATTTTCACCACGTGTCGGGTAGGTCTGTACTGGTCTTTACTGGTCTTTACTGGTCTTTACTGGTCTTTAGGAAGGAAGTGACATGTTTTTTACGTTACCAGAAAGCAGCAACAGCAGTTTATTTGGAATAAATGAGAAGAACTGGACTTTACTTGTAAGCACACAGACACCTTTACCTAAGATGGCCACACATCAATGTAATGCAATACGATGACTCAGTAAGGCTACATAATACACACTGGAGCATGGTGGGCGACCCCCCTCATTAGGAGTACACAGACATGAACACACACACGAACACGTTTCTTGTTTAACCCCTGGCTAACCCCCCCCCCCACCCCCCCACCCCCCCACCCCCCCCGGCTGTGCGTGATTGAAAGTGGAGCGCTTGTGCACAGTCGCTCTACTGCACACATGCTTGTTACAGCACTCCCCAATCTCACGTACACTCCCTGTCACCTTTGACCCCTGCCGCTGTCAATCACTGCCACGGGCCCCAAACACACACCGCAGGAGTTATGTAACAAACTGTTTATCCAGGTGTGTGTGTGTGTGTGTGTGTGTGTGTGTGTGTGTGTGTGCATGTATGTGTGCGAGTGTGTACATACCACTATGTGCTCAGGGCTTTGACCGGGGTGTGTTGTTGCACGGTAACATGGACTGTGGAGTTTAACATACACACACACAACACACACACACACACACACACATCTAGAGCACAGGACAGGCCTTACTGCAGAGGAGAGACAAGGTGTTATGAAATCTCCTGAGAGAGAGAGAGAGAGAGAGAGAGAGAGAGAGATATATATATATAGAGAGAGAGAGAGAGGAGGGGGCTAGCAAGACAGAAAGAGGCTAAATGGAGAAAGTGACTGATTTGGTGAAAAGGGCAGAAAGGAGCAGGTGAAGTTATGAAAATTCATTTAGATGGTTATGCAAGTTATGACGGCTGTAATATCATGTTGTGCTTCGTCATATCCTTAGAAATGATTGTATAATGGATTCAAGGATAAAAAAAAATCAAAAGGAGCCTTGTGGACTCGAGACCCCCGGCTGGCCAGTTTCATTATACAGCCGACAGTGTGGGAGAGACTGAGTGGGTGTGTTGTGCCACATGGAGGAGATGGAATGTGTGGGGACTGGGAAAAGAAAGAGAGCGAGAGAGAGAGAGAGAGAGATTGACAAAGAAAGAGAGAGAGAGAGAGAGATTGACAAAGAGAGAGAGAGAGAGAGAGAGATTGACAGAGAGCGAGAGAAGCAGTGCTTAGTGGGTGGAAGAAAAAAAAACAACAACCCCACAGTCGCAGGATACGCACGCCCCTGCTCGTCACGTTCACATCCACGCCGTGTATTTTTAGATCGTCTGTGAACTAAATGTATTTTGCAGTTACGCGCTCGGCTGTCACCGCTGTCATCAGACGCG
>JAXDDW010000095.1:145000-147500 GCA_034670385.1 Hoplostethus mediterraneus
AGACTCGTTTCCACTGTGCGGGACGCCCAGACGGCTTCGCGTGTCTGGATTGGTTGGCGGAAGCTATTATTGAAAATAGCCCCGTCCTAATATTTTCATTTTCTCCCCTCGCTTTACCATAAATACAATTTCAAACACTGGGTCCTTCTGTGTTTCCAGAAGAACTGCATGTTCCTGGTTACTTCCCCCGCTAAACTAAAAAAACGTGCGTCCGTCTGACCCTTCAACCATGACGGATGATCATTTTGAGGATGCTGAGGGGGCGTGTGCTCGGACACACTTCCTGTTACGCGTCTATTTCGGCTTCCCAGCTGCGGCAAGAGCCCTAGGTCACGCTAGGCGATCTTGATGCCGATTTTAAGCCTGACTGGACCGTCCTGAGTGAGTCGGGGCGGGGGGGGGCAGCCATTCAGATGACCTCGTTCCGTGGTGTGAACGGGGCTCAAGACCGGAGACTTTGCACCTCCTGACCAGTCAAAGATTATGACGTGTTTGTCGGTCCAGTCCGGCCGGGCTCGCGGTTGTGTGTGAGGTGGTAACAAGTATCACCGAGACTGAAGTCGGAACGTTACCATGGCAACAGCAATTACAAGTGATGTTCTTACAAAATTACTTTTCAGTTCTTCCATCAATGTCATCCTCATCCTTCAAAAAAATACTTTTGTAATGTAAATGTACCTGTAGCTTCTCCACCGTGAAGCAAGAAACAACAGAATGCCTATTTGTAGTCACAGTGAACCGTTCTGGACAAATGCGACAATGTTTTTGGATGGGGAAACTAGTGTGTGTGATCCCTGACGCCCCTTCTTCTTCTGACAACACCTGCATGTGAGTGTTAACCGGATCCTCACCCTGTTCTCACCATCAGCAGTGCCGCTGACCCAGAGATCAACTCTGACCTCCGCTTATCCCCCTTTCGAAGCCGACCCTCTCCAGGTTAACCCTGATCCACACGGCCCGGTGCACAAGACGAAACACACACACACACACACATATATATGTAAACCCACATACTAACACTAGTGCAGTTAAACAAACACAGCGCCAGACAGAAGTGCACGCACACACACACACACACACACACACATTCTCCATGTGAGAAGTGGCTCATTAGTAGACGGTAATCAGCTTAGTGCTCTCCAACACCCACAGGCACTAAGCTCTTTACAGACAAACCCAGTTAGAGAAGCAGCAACTGAGTGATGCCATGGCCCCGAATCCAATGACACACATACACACACACACACACACACACACAAACCATCTACAGTATATTGGGGGTTATTATTTTTACATTTTCCGGTGCATTATGGGTAAGCGAATTGAGCGTTTTTTGATTAGAAAACAACCGAGTACTTGGCCTGAAGCAGTAGAATACGTTGGCACCACGTAGCCAAAGTTCATACTCATAGTTCCATAAAATGACTGTAAAAGACCGAGATGCCGATAAAAATCCAATCAAGGGGGCAAAAAAAAAAAAAAAAAAAAAAAAAAGCCCTCTGGAAAATAGGTCAATTTCTTACCCTGACACACATACAGAGCTCATGCTGCAGACATGGGAGTGTTCACACGGACAGCCAACTGACACAAAACACAGATAAGAACAAGCAAGAGTGTAAAAGAAATGAATGCGGGAGAGAGAAGAGAGAAAGTTTTGACGGGGGGGGGGGGGGACAAACACAGGGAGCTACTCTTGAAAAAAAAAAAAGAGAGATCAGAGAGAAAAAGCAACGCTCAAAAAAGGGAAAAAGAGAAGCTCAAACACTCTCCTGGAAGAGGGAGTACGAGGGAGGGAAGAAAAAAAAAAGGCAAATAAGAAGTGTGGGTTTGAAAGGAGGGAGCGAGTCCCTCCTCCTACCACCCCCTTTTTTCTGTGCACTCAGTAACCCCGTTGCGCCGGTGGGTGGTTGCTCGGTTCTCCGGGCCGGGCCTTCGCGCTCGGGGCCCGGCGTGCGTCCCATACCGCAGCGCACAATCAGCGCTCTGTAGCCAGGCTCACGCACGTACTGGCTCCGAGTGCTGGCTCGGTGCCAGGCGCAAACAGACACGTATATAGGCACGTATAGTCACACACACACACATGCACACACACAGAAGAATGCACAAGATGATATAGTTACAAAACCAAGACGGATTCAGTGACACACACACACACACACACACACACACCGCACACACAAGATATAGTTGATTTAGTACTAAACTGAGAAACATTCAGTGACACACAACAGAAGTTGCTGCAACAATAAACTTGAGAAGAAGCATTCAGACCGAACCGACACGCATGCAGAGACACGCACAGCGTAGTAATACGAGTTCCCATTCACACACACACACACACACACACACACACGCACAAACACACACACACAATCTGATACAGCAGAAGAGCCCGAACGTAAATTGCTGCAAACTTAAACCTTAAACCGCATGAAGCCGCCGGCTAGAAAAACACGCTGTCGGACATTCATTATGTAGAGGAACGTAGACATGCGCCGCA